>VSMD01092497.1:0-21249 GCA_008750895.1 Mirza zaza | reverse complement strand
CAGCCCAAGTGCCCATCAATCCAAGAATGGATTAATAAAATGTGGTATATGTATACCATGGAGTACTATTCAGCTCTAAGAAACAACGGTGATATAGCACATCTTATATTTTTCTGGTTAGAGCTGGAACCCATACTACTAAGTGAAGTATCCCAAGAATGGAAAAACAAGCACCACATATATTCACCAGCAAACTGGTATTAACTGAGCAGCACCTAAGTGGACACATAGGTACTACAGTAATAGGGTATTGGGCAGGGGGGAGGGGGGAGGAGGGCGGGTATATACATACATAATGAGTGAGATGTGCACCATCTGGGGGATGGTCATGCTGGAAACTCAGACTTGGGGGAGGGGGGGAAGGGCATTTATTGAAACCTTAAAATTTGTACCCCCATAATATGCTGAAATAAAAAAAAAATAAAAAATAAAAAAAAATAAAAAGAAGGTAAAGGAATGGATTCTCCCCTAGAGCCTGGGGGGTCTGGAGCCCTGCCGACTCCTGCATCACAGCCCAGGGAGACCTGTGTGAGACTTACAGCCAACAGAACCATGAGATAAATTTGCAGTGGTTTAAGCCACGAGGTTAAGGTCATTGTTATGCTCTACACATCATAATTTGTATACAGTCAGGAAAAGTTGTGTGTTAAGTTTAGGGTCAGTGTGAGTGTTAGAAGGGGGTTCCGGATCATCCTCAAGGTCAGGATCAGGGTGAAGGTAAGGTGAAAGATAGTGGGATGGTAGGGTAAGAGTGAGTTTGACTGTCTAGGATGATTCTGAGTCAGTGTGTGAGTAACAATGAGGTTCAAGGTCCAGGTCAAGAAGAGAGTCAGCTTTAGGGCCAGGGTAAGGATGAGAATCAGAATCATTGTCAGGTGAACATCAAGGTCAAAGGGTGAGGGTCAAGGTCATGTTAAGTGTCAGAATCTAAGGATGAAACTGGATCCCTACCTCTCACCTCTCACAAAAATCAACTCCAGATAGATAACAGACTTAAACCTAAGGCACGAAACCTTAAGAATTCTCAAAGAAGATGTTGGGAAGACCCTTTCAGACATTGGCCTAGGCAAAGAATTTTTGAACAAGACCCCCAAAGCAATCACTGCAGCAACAAAAATAAACAAATGGTATCTGATCAAATTAAAAAGCTTCTGCACAGCCAAGGAAACTATCATTAGAGCAAATAGACAACCTACAGAATAGGAGAAAATATTGGCTCTCTACACAACCGATAAAGGCCTGATAACAATTATCTACCTACTTAAAAGAATCAACAAGAAAAATCAAACAACCCCATCAATAAATGGGCAATGGAAGTGAACAGAAACTTTTCAAAAGTTGAGACAGAATAATGGCCAGCAAACATATTTAAAAAATGCTCAACAGCCGGGCTCGGTGGCTCAGGCCTGTAATCCTAGCTCTCTGGGAGGCCGAGGTGGGCGGATCCTTTGAGCTCAGGAGTTCGAGACCAGCCTGAGCAAGAGCAAGACCCCATCTCTACTATAAATAGAAAGAAATTAATTGGCCAACTAAAATATATAGAAAAAATTAGCCGGGCATGGTGGCACATGCCTGTAGTCCCAGCTACTTGGGAGGCTGAGGCAGCAGGATTGCTTGAGCCCAGGAGTTTGAGGTTGCTGTGAGCTAGGCTGACGCCACGGCACTCACTCTAGCCTGGGCAATAAAGTGAGACTCTGTCTCAAAAAAAAAAAAAATGCTCAACATCTATAATCATCAGAGAAATGCAAATCAAAACCACAATGAGATATCACCTAACCCCAGTGAGATTGGCCTCTATCAAAAAAAATCCCAAAACAACAAATGCTGGCGAGGATGTGGAGAGATAGTCACACTCTTACATTGCTGGTGGGACTGCAAAGTAGTGCAACTTCTGTGGGAAAGGATTTGGAGATATCTCAAAGAACTAAAAATAGAAATACCATTCAATCCAGCAACAGCATTATTAGGCATCTACCCAAAAGAGCAAAAGACATTCTATTATAAAGACATCTGTACCCGAATGTTTATGGCAGCACAATTCACTATTGCAAGGACATGGAAACAACCCAAGTGCCCATCAATCCATGAGTGAATTATTAAAATTTGGTATATGTTTACAATGGAATATTACTCAATTATAAGAAATGACAGTGATCTAGCATCCCTTATATTTTCCTGGATTGAGCTTGAGCTCATTATCCGAAGTAAGGTGACACAAGATCGGAAGAATGGACTCTACATGTACTCGCCATCAAATTGGTACTGATTAACACTATGGTGCTTACATGGTGGTGGTGTTCTCCAGGGATTGGGGGGGTAGACTCACAACTGAGGGATGAGGTGAGCATTGTAGAGGGGAAGGGCATACCTCTAACCCTTGCTAGGGAGAGGCAAAGATATAAAATGTAACCAAAATGTTTGTACTATCATAATTTCCTGAAATTAAAAAAAAGTGTCAGAATCTATATGAGTGTCACAAGAAGTATCAGGCAGAGGGACAAAGTGAGTATGGGAGACAAGGTTGAGGGAGACTCAGATAAGGGTCAAGGTGATAGTGAGTTTAGAGGTCACTATCAAGGTCAATCTAAGTGTCATGGTCAGGGTTAGGGTAAGAGTCCCCATCAGGGTAGGCAGATCAGTGTAATAGAGTAAGGCCCGAGGTCAGGGGTAGCATACTGTTGGGACTCAGGGTCAGGGAAAGGATCAGAGCTAGGATGAAGATCAGAGTGAGGGTCTGTCACAGGGCTAGTGTAAAGATCAGGGTCAGTGTTAGGGGCCAGTTGGGTCATGGTGGTCATGAGAACTGGAGTCAGAGTCAATGTCAAAGCCATGTCAAGGGTGAGCATGAGGCCCATAAACAGGGTCACTGTTAATGTGATCTCAGGGTTGTGACAAAGGTCATCTTGAGAGCAGGGTGTCAGAGAGAAGGTCAGCAACAGGGTCTGCTCTAAGGTCAATGTCAGGTTCAGAATAAAAGGGCCAGGGAAGAGGGTTGAGATCTGGGTCAGGTGGAGTGAAGAGCCAAGGTCAGGGTCAGATTTAGGTTCAGAGCAAGGGTAAAGTTTAGGGTCGGGGTTAGAGTCAGAATTAGGCTGAGAGTGAGGGTTAGATTATTTTCAGGCTGCGTGTCAGGATCAGAATTAGAGTGAGGGTTGGCGGAGGGCTAGCTAGTGTGGTGGTCTGGTCAGGGCCAAGGTCAGGTCCTGGGTGAGGGTAAATTCAGAATATGGGTCAAGGTTGAGGTGAAGCCTAGGCCCATGCAGGATGAGGGTTATGGATAAATTCAAGTGCAGGTCACAGTCCATGAGTGTCAGCCACATGGTCAGGCTGGCTATTGGGATCACAGTGGTTCCATGTCAGGCATGGTGGAGGGTCAGTTAAATCTCAAGGTTAGCTGCAGGATCAGGTTGAATCTCGTGTTGAAAACAGACAAAGTTCATGGCCATGACCTTCACTAACATTGGTTTACTATATTTTTTCCCCCTAGAGAGTGCAAATTGACCTATTTACTCCTGTCAGAGAAACAGGGCAGTGAGGAGGACAGGTGCTATGAGAGGACAATTCAGGAGGGCATGGACCAGCGCTAGGTCGCAGCACACCTGAGCCAAAACTCAGGTGAGAAAAGCTTCTAAACCACCCATACAGACAGGTTCCCTGCCAACTGCAGATCAATAACTTGAAGACAGCCTTGAGAAATTCAAAAAGCTTTGGATGTTGGTGCCGAACTTGGCCAATGCTGTAGCGACACCAGTGGCTGTGGGGTGGGCTTGGCTGGGTTTGAATCCGGGTGCACCACTTACAGGCCTTGGGCCCTGGGGTTACTCCTTTCCTAGCACCCTTGGGGCCTGGGTTTCACCACGTGCAAACAGAAACATGCTTTCTTACAAGGATGAAGAATAAACAATATGAAGGCCAAATAAATAAATAGCAGCTGTAACTAGTCCTATTTTTCACTTTGGTAAATTATTCCAACAGGCTCAAGAGCTAGGGTGCAGGAAATGAACACTCTCCCAAGCGACCAAGGAAAACGCAAGTCACTAAGAGGCGGTTGGCCAGGAAGCCTTCCTCCTCTTGGTGCACACTCTGCTCACTGGCTGTCTCACCCCACCACAGGCACTCTCTTGGGGGCCCCCTGCGCAAATCCAGGACTTCCCTGAACCCCACGCAGGTGGGGCGCCCTGCAAGTGCACTCCCGGTGGTCCGTTCGCCCTCTGGCCCCATGCCACATGCCTTAGAAAGAACAGGTGGTCAGAACCCTAACCTCCCCTCTAGGCCCTTTTCCCTGGGGGAGAAAGGGAATGGCAACATCCCTGTACCCACCTCTATCCTCTACCTCCCTCGCCAGTGAGCCAGGACAGATTGCAAGTTTTAATGCTCCCAATATCCTTTTATTCTCTTGTTTTCTTTTTAAATTGAGGTGAAATAAATATAAAATAAAAGTAACAATTATGGAGGGTACAATTCAGTGTTATTTAGTACATTCAATAAGTGGTGCATTCACCACTCCTACCTAGTGCTGAAACATTTTTATCACCATAAAAGAAAACCCTGTATCCACTAGTGATCTCTTCTTCTCCCAGTGATGACAACTACCAATGTGTTTTCTGTCTCCATGGGTTTATTCTAGATTTTTCATATAACCAGAATTATAAAACATATGACCTTTTATGTCTGGATTTTTAATTTTTAGGGTTCATTCATGTTTGTAGCATGTCAGTACTTATTCTGCTTTATGGCAAATTCCACTGTATGCATATACCACATTTTGTTTATCCATTCATCCACTGATGAACATTTGACTTGTTTCCACCTTTTGGCTATCATAAATATTATGAACATTTGTGTACAAAGATTTGAGAACCTGTTTTCAATTCTTTTGGATATATACCTGAGAATGGAATTGTTAGGTCATTGTTATTTTTCACATTTTTTAATAGTCATCAAGTGGTTTTGAAGAGGTATCTCATTGTGGTTTTGATTTGATTATGCTCTTGAAAATAACATTAAGGATCTTTTCATATGCCTGTTGACTGTATCTTTTTTAAAGAAATGTCTATTCATGTCCTTTGCCATTTTAAAAATTAGGTTGTTTGGACTTTTGTTGTTGAGTTATGAGATGTCTTCATATATTATAGATATGAGACCCTTATCAGATATATGGTTTCTAAATATTTTCTCTCATTCTGTAGATTGTCTTTTCACTTTCTTGATAATGTCCTTGGATGCACAAAAGTGTTTGATTAAATCCAATTTCTCTGTTATTTCTTTTATTGCTCAATTTTTGTATCATATCTAGAAATCCATTGCCAAATTCAAAGGCAGGAAGACTTAACCTTATTTTCTTCTAAGATTTTTGTATTTTTAGCCCTTTTATGTAGGTTGTTGATCCAGTTTGAGTTAATTTTTGTAAATGGGGAGAAATAAGGGCCCATCCCTTTGTATGTGGATATCTAGTTGTCCCAGCATCATTTGTCGAAGAGACTATTTTTTTCCACACTTAATAGTGTTGAAAATCATTTAGCCATAGATATAGCTTATTTCTGGACTCTCAGCTCTGTTCTATTGGTCTATATGTCTGTCTTTATGTGTACCATATTGTTTTGATTATTATACTATAGCTTTGTAATAAGTTTCTCCTATATTTTTTTAATTGACAAACAAAACTTGTATATATTTTATCACATACAGCATATTATCTTGAAATATATATACATTGAAGAATGGCTAAATCTAGATAATTAACCTGTAATACGTTTTAAAATCAGGAATATGATTCTGCCAACTTTGTTCTTCTTTTTCAAGATTGCCTAGGCTATTTGGAGTCCTTGCAGTTCCATCTAAATTTTAGGATTGGCTTTTCCATTTCTGTAAAACTGGCCACTAGAATTTTAATAGGGATTTTATAGAATCTGTAGATCACTTTGTTGAGTATATTAACATCTCAATAATATTAAGTCTCCCAATTCATGAACACAGAATGTCTTTCCATTTATTTGGATCTTATTCATTATAAATTCCTTCAGCAATGTTTTAGAGTTTTCATTGTATAAGCATTCCACTTCTTGTTTAAATTTGTTCCTATTTTATTATTTTAGGTGCTATTACAAATAATTTCCTAATTTTTTGGATTGTTCATTATTAATGTATAGAAGTATAAATGATTTTTGTATGTTGATCTTGTATCTGACAACTTTGCTGAATTTGTTTATTATTGCTAACAGGATTTTTGTGGATTTTTAGGATTTTAAACATATAAAATCATGTCATCTGTGACTAAAAATAGTTTTACTTCTTCCTTTCCAATTTGTTTGTGATTTATTTCGTTTTCTTCCCTAACTGCTCTGGCTAGAATTTCCACTATTATATTGACTAGAAGTGGCAAAAGCAGGCTTCTTGTCTTGTTCCCAATCTCAGAGGAAAACTTCTAGTATTTCACCATTGAGTATGCTACTAACTTTGAGTTTTCTCATAAATATCCTATACCAGGTTGGGGAGGTTCCCTTCTACTCATGGTTTGTTGCATGTTTTGTTTTTCCATAAAACAGCGTTGGATTTTATCAAATCCTTAGTCTGCATCAATTGAGACGGTCATGTGGTTTTTCTCTTTTAGTCCATTACTGTGTTGTTGATACTGATTGATTTTCATATTTGAACCATCCTTGCGTTTTTGGGATAAATTCCACTTGGTTGAATATATAATCCATTTAATATGCTGCTGAACTTGGTTTGCTAGTATTTTGTTGAGAACTTTTGCGTCTATATTCACAAGGAATGTTAATCCATAGCTTTCTTTTTATTAAAGAAATGTTATTGTGTATATTTAAGGTATACAAGTTGACATTATGTTACTGTAGTGAAGCAAATTAACACATGTATCCTTTCACATAGCTACTCATTTTTTGTTAGTTTTTGTAAAAAGAGCAGCTAAAATCTACTCATTTAGCCTGAATCCCAAATACAGTACAATCTTTTACCTGTAGTCCTCATGTTGTATATTAAATTTTTAGACTTTTTCACCTTACATATCTGCTACCTTGTATCCTCTAACATCTCGCCATTTCCTCCATACTCCCTACTCCCCACCCCTGGTAATCATTGTTTTGTTTTCTAGCCCTGTATATTTGATTTTTTTTTAAAACTCCACATATAAACAAGATCATGCAATATTTTTCTTTCTGTATCTGGCTTATTTCACTTAGCATGACATCCTCCAGGCTCATCTATGCAGTAGCAAATGGCAAGATCTCATTCTTTTTTATAGCTGAACAAATATTTAATCGTTTATATATACCACTTCTTTATCCATTCATCCATTGACAGACACTTAGGTTGTTTCTATACCTTTACTATTGTGAATAATGCTGCAATGACATGGGGGTGCAGATACATTTACAAGGTGGTGATTTCATTTCCTTTGGGTGTATACCCCAAAGAGAGATTGCTGGGTCATATGGTAGTTCTGTTTTCGATTTATTTAGAAACCTCCGTACTGTTTTCCATAATGGTTATACTGATCTACGTTCCTACCAACAGTGTACAAGAGTTCCCTTTTCATCACACCCTCACCAAATGCTTGCTATCTTTTGACTTTTTGACAATATCCATAAGATGATATCTTATAGTGGTTTTGATTTACATTTCACTGATGATTAATGATGTTGAGCACTTGTTCATAATGACTATTTTTATGTCTTCTTCAGAGAAATGTCTATTCAGGTCTTTTGCCCATTTTTAACAGGGTTGTTTATTTTTCTGCTATTGAGTTGTATGAGTTCTTCATAAATGTTGGATATTAACCTCTCCTCAGATATATAGTTTGCAAATATTTTTTTCCTAAATCCATAGGCTGCCATTTCATTCTGTTGATTGTGTTCCTTGCTGTGCAGAAGCTTTTTAGTTTGATGTAGTCTCATTTATTGATTTTTGCTTTTGTGGGCTGAGTTTTTGGTATGATACCTAAAAAATCATCGTCAGGGCCAATTCCAGGAGCTTCTATGCTGTGTTCTCTTCTAGGAGTTTTATAATTTCTGTTCTTGCATTTAGGTCTTCATCAATTTTGAGTTGATTTTTGTTATGATGTAAGATAAGGGTCTAATTTCATTCTTTTGCATGTGGAAATCCAATTATCTCAGCACCATTTATTGAAGAGACCATCCTTTCTCTATCATGTCCTGTTGGTGCCCTTGCTAAAAGTTAGTTTACTGCATATGTTTGGATTTCTTCCTGGGATCTCAGTTCTGTTCCACTGGACTATGTGTATGTTTTTGTACCAGTAATATACAGTTTTAATTACTATAACATTGTAATATAATTTTAATTCAGGAAATGCTATGCCCCCAACTTCGTTTTACTTTCTCAGAATGGTTTTGGCTATTTAGGATCTTTTAAGAATCATTTTTCTGTTTCTGTGAAGAAAGTCATTGGGAATTTGATAGAGATTACATTCGATTTGTATACTGCTCCATGTAGTTTGTATATTTAAACAATATTACTCCTTCCAAGCCATAAGCACAGTGTATCTGCTGGGAAATAGAGTTAAGAGACATGGAAAGTTCCAGGAGTTTTGCAGGCCTTTGCCTTGAAGGAACCTGTGGGCATGTTAGTTCACAGACCAGAAGCTGCTTAGCATTAGGGGGGACATTCCACTGATCAGAGGTGACCGCAAGGCAGTGCCAATCTCACAGCCTGCAAGCCAGCACCTGGAGCTTGTGCAAGGAAGAGCTCGCATGGGGCCCAAAGTTAAGAGAACTAATCAAGGGATGTCAGCCCAGCAGATGGCCTGCAGCTGCAGCTATCATAAAACCTCAAGACTATTCCTGTTTCACTCCTGACCACATGTCTCATTATACAGAGAAATAGATAAGTACGCAGGCTCAGTGTTCTTGTTTTATGCGTTACTGCTTAATTAACAATTTTATCTTAACTCGTATACTCAACCAAGTCTACTCTTAACTTAGGGCTTAAGAAGTTTGTCTTGGAAAAATTTTATAACTGTTTGCTTACGTAGAATTAGGTAAGTGTCAGGAGCTGTCCCGGACACGGGAGAGTTAAAAGTTCGGTTGCTGCCTGGAACACTGGGGTCCTTGAGACATAGCACCTGGCGCCTTAACTCAGAGCTCTGACATTCTTGGCCTTTCTTCCAGCTCACGGAGGGTGCTGGAGATAGCAGTAGCAGTTATAGAAGGTCGCTGAAGTAATCCTGTGCACACAGCCCTTGTAGCTTATAGCCCCCCGCCCCCAGGCCCTGCACACTCCTTTCCCAGAATTGTTAATTACGCTTGGGTGCTCTTTTCCTTGAACTGTCTGAGTGATCATAGTTGAGTATTTGTAGCTTTTTTGATATCAGCAGAAAGTTAAGTTGTAGATTAGAAAACTGCTTAAGCAAGGAAAAGGGGCTATCATAATGACGCGTGGTTGAGAAAAACAAGAACTGTTTTGTTTTTTGGTTTAACGAAGACATGTATCATTGCATTTCACTGCTCCTTTGTTCTTATCTGTATAAATACAGCAACTGAAATAAACGAGGCGCGGCAGTCAGCAAGGACTCCGTCCTCCCGTCCCCATCTTTTTGTTGTCTCTTCATTACTCAGCCTCACCCCCTAACTCCAGGTGCCTTACGTCGCCGGCAGGCTCCAGCAGGTGGTAGCCCGTACGGGGAACCCTCTCTCCAGGAGGGCCTTTGGTGGCACTTGGTGACACGGGGATTCGGTGAAGGCAGCTGCCCGTGGAAGGCCAGCCATGACAGAAGAAAGGTGAGTTGGGCAGAGAGTGTGATTGACCGGTGTAAGAAATTATGGGGCAAGGAACTAGTAAGATGTTGTTTGTACAAGTTTTAAAGAGTATGCTTCGGGCTCGAAGTGT
The DNA here is from genome assembly GCA_008750895.1 of Mirza zaza. Lineage (NCBI taxonomy): Eukaryota > Metazoa > Chordata > Mammalia > Primates > Cheirogaleidae > Mirza > Mirza zaza. The sequence goes on along the minus strand of VSMD01092497.1, from coordinate 11,388 downwards.
TAAAATAGGAAAAAGGCAGTTAGAAAATTTTTTAAGTTTTGTAGAAGAAGTATGTCCTTGGTTCCCTGAGGAGGGAACAGTAAATTTATATACATGGAAGAAGGTAGGAGTTAAATTGCAGGACTATTACTCAGCCCACGGACCTGAGAAGGTTCCGGTGGACGCCTTTTCTCTTTGGAACCTTATTAGAGATTGTCTGGAACCCCGGCATGAAGGACAGCGCTTAACTTTAGGCCGGAGTTCCGCAATCCCTGAGGATGAATCCGATGATCATGCTCCTCCTTTGCCTGTTAACCCCTATCAGGAGGCTCAAGATCCTACCTTGAGTTCTCGCAGCTACAGCCTCTGTGACTTCTCATACTCAGAAACAGGCACCTAATGTGGTTAAGTAATTGGAAACTCTAAAAAGTATGATGTAACAACTTCTTATTCAAAATGCTGCTGAAAAACCCTTAAGAGCTCCCTTAGATGTACAGTCACAAAAGTCTTATTCTTCCTCAGTCCTCGCAGGCTTTATGGGCTTGTTATTAGGTAGAAGCAGTATCACCTTGAAAGGCTTACATGTGTCACCGGGAGTTATAGATCAGGATTATACAGGAGAAATTAAAGTTTTGATCTCCTCTCCTAGCTCTATTTCTGTTGTTAACCCCGGTCAGCGCATTGCTCCTTGATATCCCTTGGTAAAGTACAATCGCAACAAGCCAGGGGACCCTCTGCTTTTGGCTCCTCAGATGCTTACTGGATGCAATCTATTACTAAGAATAAGCCTGAAATGGTTTTGTGGGTGAATGGCAAGGCCTTTAAAGGAATTCTAGATACTGGAGCTGATGTTTCTGTTATCTCTGAGCAACACTGGCCTTCCTTGTGGCCCAAGCAGGAAGCCGTTGGCTCACTTCAGGGTATAGGCCAAGCCCGTAATCCTGAACAGAGCAGTGAATTGCTTACTTGGGTTGACAAGGAGGGACATTCCGGACAATTCCAACCATATGTTCTACCTGCTCTACCCGTTAATCTTTGGGGAAGAGATGTTATGCAGGCTATGGGAGTTTATTTGTATAGCCCTAATGCCACAGTTACTAAGCAACTCTTTGATCAAGGGATGCTCCCAGCCCAAGGCTTGGGAATTAGGGGTCAAGGTATTTCTAAACCTATTCAAGTAAAGCCCTGGCCATTTCAAGCAGGCCTGGGGTATTTTTAGAAGGGGCTTTTGATTCTCCTGCAACTTACGCGCAGGCTATTACTTAGAAATCTGATGCACCTGTGTGGGTTGATCAATGGCCCCTCAATCAAGAAAAAATAGCCGCTGCAGAGCAGCTGGTGCAGGAACAGCTTGATAGTGGCCACATAACCCCCTCTTATTTTGTTAACTCAAGTGCAGTTAGCACAGCAGTCCCATGCTTTGCACCACCAAAATAGCTGCGCTCTCAAGCTACAGTTCAATATCACTAGAGAAGCGGCTCGACAAATTGTAAAAGCTTGCTCTTCCTGTTCTCAGTTACTCCCTGTCCCCCATTATGGTGTTAATCCCAGAGGCCTTTTACCTAACCACTTATGGCAAATGGATGTGACCTATATTTCTTCTTTTGGTCGATTAAAATATGTTCATCTGACCATAGACACTTATTCTGGATTTTTAATGGCCACTTTGCAATCAGGCGAGGCTGGCAAACATTGTGTAGCCCATTGCCTCCGCTGCTTTGCATCAATGGGCCAGCCTAAAGGTATAAAAACAGACAATGGCCCTGGAAACACGGGTCACAAATTTCAAACATTCCTACAGAAAATGGGTATCAGTCATAAAACAGGAATTCCTTATAACCCCCAAGGACAAGGCATTGTGGAACGTGCCCAGTTGACTCTCAAAAATCAACTTTTGAAAATAAAAAAGGGGGAACTGTACCCCTTCACCCCCCAGAATTATCTAAACCATGCTCTCTTTATTTTAAATTTTTTAATTTTGGACAAAGAAGGTCGTTCAGCGGCCCAGCGGATTTGGTGTACTAATTCCAACAAAGACACAGCGTTGGTCGTGTGGAAGGATCCACTGACTGGGCAGTGGTCAGGCCCGGATCCGGTTCTTATTTGGGGTCGAGGGCATGTTTGTGTGTTTCCACAGGATGCAGAAGGCCCGCGCTGGCTCCCGGAGAGGCTGGTACGCCAGGCAGGATCCCTCCAAAGAAAACAGGATGAAGAGACTGAAGCTGCAGGATGACCAGCAACCTCCACTTATGATGACAAGTAGACAAGCTCTGCTGTCCTCTTGGGGTCAGATTAAGAGACTTACTGAGACTGCTTCCAAGCTGGTTTGAGAAACAGGACAGCCATTGAATTCTTTGACCTTGTTTTTAGCTATGGTAACTCTGCTATTGACGCCTCCCGCAGGTCACCACCTATTAGACTTATATACCAGACCCCCCTTTACTCTACCCGGTGGGGTGGGGAGAGCGTGTTGTGCCCGTCTATGTCAGTGATCCCAGGGCTCTGGGAGCACCCGCTAATGATCACATCCAGCACGCTAAGGTATCTGCTTATAATTATACAGGTCTCCCCCGTGATGTTCCTATCTGTTTCCACCATGAGGGTTATTTTCCAGGCTGTGTTCCTGTATCTACTTATGTATATTACAATATAAAAGGTGTTAAATGGACTGTGTTTATGTCAAGTTTAGACAGGTGATTTTCTAGCTCTGTGCCCTCTGATTTGCCGCCGCCGCCCGGAGTACTTCCCTGTGAAGAGGAGCCTGTTGCTTCTACTCTGCACATGCCCTGGAGACGTTGCCGTGAACCAACTGCGACTAAGATTCCTATTCTCGGGACGACTCAGAGCATATATGATTGGACCCCGGCAAAAACTGACAATGGGTATTTGGGAGACAAGGGTTTTGTTGAGGGGCTGTGGACAACTACTTCAAAGGTATACCAGACTAGTCTCTGGAAACTTGTTGCAGGAATGGGTCAATTCTCTGCAGAGAGTGTGGTGGACTCTACACCAAAAATACGCCTAAGGACTATTTCTGCCTGTGTCCCTGAACCTTTTGTGCTCATGATAGGCAATGTGAATATTCGTACTGTCATTCATGGTTTTGAAATATCATGCCTTAATTGTCAACTAACTAATTGTATACAATCCCTTGCCTATTCTGATAGAATGGTTGTATTATACTGTCCTGCTTTTGTGGTGGTCCCAACTAATGTCTCTGGCCCATGGTATGATGATAAAGGATTGCAGATGTAGAAAGAGGTGAACGCTATTCTGCTAAAGCCTAAAAGATTTATTGGGCTACTCATAACTGGCATTATAGCTCTTGTTACTGTAATAGTATCTGCTGCTGCGGCTGCAGTGGCGTTGACGCAGGAGATACAAACTGCTCATTATGTCAATAATCTCTCTAAAAATGTCACTCAGGCATTGAGTACCCAAGAGCATATTGATAAAAAGATTGAAGACAGATTGGACGCTTTGTATGATGTGGTCCAGATTCTTTTTATTTTTTTTTTTTGGTTTTATTTATTTATTTTTTTATTTCAGCATATTATGGGGGTACAGATTTTAAGGTTTCAATAAATGCCCTTTCCCCACCTCCCCCCACAAGTCTGAGTTTCCAGCATGACCATCCCCCAGATGGTGCACATCTCACTCATTATGTATGTATATACCCGCCCCCTCCCCCTCCCCCCTGCCCAATACCCTATTACTGTAGTACCTATGTGTCCACTTAGGTGCTGCTCAGTTAATACCAGTTTGCTGGTGAGTATATGTGCTGCTTGTTTTTCCATTCTTGGGATACTTCACTTAGTAGTATGGGTTCCAGCTCTAACCAGAAAAATATAAGATGTGCTATATTACCGTTGTTTCTTAGAGCTGAATAGTACTCCATGGTATACATATACCACATTTTATTAATCCATTCTTGGATTGATGGGCACTTGGGCTGTTTCCACAGCCTTGCGATTATGAATTGTGCTGCTATAAACATTTGAGTGCAGGTGTCTTTTTTATAGAGTGTCATTGGATCTTTTGGGTAGATGCCCAGTAATGGGATTGCTGGGTCAAATGGTAGATTCACTTGTATCGCTTTAAGGTATCTCCATATTGCTTTCCACAGAGGTTGAACTAGTTTGCAGTCCCACCAGCAGTGTATGTGGTCCAGATTCTGGGAGAATAAGTACAAGGGCTTCGGCTACGCAGCCAGCTCCGCTGCCATGACAATTATCAGTGGGTTTGTGTAACTCCCAAACCTTATAATGAGAGTAACTATAATTGGGCTAAGGTCCAAAATCACTTGGCAGAGATCTGGCATTCCGCAAATGCATATTTAGATTTGCTCCAACTTCATCAAGAAATAACAGGCATGATGGAGACTCCTCCCCTTGATACTAGCATTGCCACAGAGACCCAAGATTTTCTCAATCTACTCTTAGGGCATGTTCCATCTTTTGGAAATTTTAAAAGCTTATTCTTTATGATTATTAGGGCTTTTGTTCTTCTACTGCTAATTTTGTGTGTTACACCTCTGCTATTGCGATTGATTGTTAAGAATATTTTGGCTGTTAAGGCTGCTATACACTCCACTAACTTGCAAATGAAAGCTTACCAGTGGCCCTCCAATTAATTATAAAAGAAAGGGGGAGATGTCAGGAGTTGTCCCGGACACGGGAGAGTTAAAAGTGTGGTTGCTGCCCGGAACACTGGAGTCCTTGAGACATAGCACCTGGCACCTTAACTCAGAGCTCTGACATTCTTGGCCTTTCTTCCAGCTCACGGAGGGTGCTGGAGATAGCAGTAGCAGTTATAGAAGGTCACTGAAGTGCTCCTGTGCACACAGCCCTCGTAGCTTATAGCCCCCCCACCCCCCAGGCCCTGCACACTCCTTTCCCAGAATTGTTAATTACGCTTGGGTGCTCTTTTCCTTGAACTGTCTGAGTGATCATAGTTGAGTATTTGTAGCTTTTTTGATATCAGAAGAAAGTTAAGTTGTAGATTAGAAAACTGCTTAAGCAAGGAAAAGGGGCTATCATAATGACGCGTGGTTGAGAAAAACAAGAACTGTTTTGTTTTTTGGTTTAACGAAGACATGTATCATTGCATTTCACTGCTCCTTTGTTCTTATCTGTATAAATACAGCAACTGAAATAAACGAGGCTCGGCAGTCAGCAAGGACTCCGTCCTCCCGTCCCCATCTTTTTGTTGTCTCTTCATTTCTCAGCCTCACCCCCTAACTCCAGGTGCCTTACGTTGCTGGCAGGCTCCAGCAGGTAAGGTTCTCTTGAAATCTTTGGGGAGCCTTGAAACCTAAATGAATAATCTACACACATAATTCTATGAGCAAAGACAACTGCTTGGTGTACCAATAAATACTGGTGTGGGACTTAACTCAGGGACTCCTGGCTCATGGGAATGCTGGAGGGCCCTGTTGGGGGCTGATTCTGGTGTCATGCCTTATACTAATCATTCACTACAGCCTGTAATGTACGTTTGCTTCCTGATGCAGCAGTAGTCAGCATTTTCTTCAGACACGGTTGCTGCCTTGTGACTTGATAAGAGGCCTGAGTTGTTGCACATAAGCAAATGCTCCCAACTCCCACATGGAGGGCCCCCGTGGTGGCAGTCTGGGGGCCATGAGAACAAGAGTAAGAAGAACTCTCCCAAGACCTGGCCCCCGATTGATGGTTGGTAGTCAATGACGGGTAAGGCTCCCCATGGAGGGGGCCGACCTAAAACAGGCACAACCGTGGGGGCCAGGAAGGAGCCGCCGCCTGGGATTGAGACCAAGAAGCACTTCAAATGGCTGCATTGTTTTATGTTGCCTCTCTCGGCCTTGGCTTTTGAGCTCTGTCCGGCACCTTAACTTTAGTAACCATTTTGAGGTCTGAGACCATGGGAAATTGTTCCCTTTTGAAACAAGTCCGGAATTGACTGATATCGCTGCTATGCTCAGATGCTCACGTACAAGGAACTAACCTTGGGTCTGGGGGGGTATAAAAATAAAGCGACCGGTGCATTGGCCACTCGAGTCATTGTCATGTCCATGTGTGTCTGTGTCATTATTTTATGTTGTGTGTCATCCCCCGTCCTGTAATCAGGCTGTGTCATACCCCTGACTTCCCCATCACTTTAAACTATAATTTGTCTCTGTCTCTATTATTTCCAAATCTCTTGTGAGGATCCTGCCTGGGACCTGTTTTGTTGGGAGAGTACCTAACTCCCAGCAGATATCTTTCCATTTATTTGTGTCTTCTTCAATTTCTTTCATCAATGCTTTATAGTTTTCAGTGTACCGATCTTTCACCTACTTGCTTAAATTTATTTCTAAGTATTTTTGATGCTATCATAAATGGGATTGTTTTCTTGATTTATTTTTCAGTTAGGTACTCATTTGTGTCCAAGAATACTACTGACTTTTGTGTGTTGAATTTGTACCCTGCAATTTTATTGAATTTATTTATTAGTTGTAAAAGATTTTTGGGGGGGAAATCTGGGTTTTTTGTTTTTTTACATATAGAATCATGTCATCTGCAAATAGAGATAATTTTACTTTTCTTTTCCAATTTGGATGACTTTTACTTTTTTTCTTATCCGATTTCTTTCGCTAGTACTTCCAGTACTATGTGTAATAAAAGTAGCAAGAGTGGGTGTCCTTGCCTTGTACATGATCTTAGTGGAAAAACTTTCAGTTTTTCCTTACTGACTATAATGTTAGTTGTGGGATTTTTATAAATGGATTTTATTATGTTGAGGAAATTTCCTTCTATACTTGGACTGTTGAGAGTTTTTATCGAGAAAGCATGTTGGACTTTGTTGAATGCTTTTTGACATCAATTGAGATGATCATGTAGTTTTTTTTTTTTTAGAGACGAGGTCTCACTATGTTGCCCAGGCTGGAGTGCAGTGGCTATTCACAGGCACGATCCCACTACTGATAAGCACGGGAGTTTTGACCTGCTCCGTTTCCGACCTGGGCCGGTTCACCCCTCCTTAGCCAACCTGGTGGTCCCCCGCTCCGGGGAGGTCACTATATTGATGCCGAACTTAGTGCGGACACCTGATCGGCATAGCGCACTACAGCCCAGAACTCCTGGGCTCAAGCGATCCTCCCATCTCAGCCTCCCGAGTAGCTGGGACTACAGGCACGCGCCACTGTGTCCGGCGATCATGTAGTTTTGATCTTTCATTCTGTAAATGTGATGTATCACACTGATTAATTTGCATTTATTAAGGCACACTTGCATGCCAAGGATAAATCTCACTTGGTCATGATATATCATCTTTTTGATGTATTACTGAATTTTATTTGAATTCAGCAAATTCAAAATAAAAATGAATATTTTATTGAGAATTTATGCATCAGTATTTATCAGGGAGATTGGCCTGTAATTTTCATGTGATATCTTTGGTTTAGGTATCAAAATGATGCTGGCCTCATAAAATGTGTTTAGAAGTACTCCCTATAGCTCTATTTTTGGAAGAGTTTAAGAAGTATTGGTATAAATTCTTTGAAGGTATGGTAGCCTTCAGCAAGGAAGCCATCTGGTCCTGGGCTTTTCTTTGTTGGGAGGTTTTTGATTGCTTCTCTAATAACTTTGTGTATTATTGATCTATTCAGACTTTTGACTTCATCCTGACTTAATTTTGGTAGTTTGTATTTTTCTAGGAATTTATCAATTTCCTCTAGGTTATTCAATTTGTTGGCATATAATTGTGCATAATCATCTCTAATGATCCTTGTTATTTCTCAGGCATCTATTGTAATTTGTTAACTTCCATTTTTGATTTTATTTATTTGAGTCTTTTCTCTTTTTTTCTTAGACAAGCTAAGAGTGAGTTGATTTTGTTTAGCTTTTCAAAAAACCAACTCAGTTTTATTGATTATTTATATGTTTTTTCTGTTATATATTTGGTTTATTTCTGTTCTGATTTTTATTATTTCCTTCAGCTAATTTTGGGTTTAGTTTGTTCTTTTTCTAGTTTCTTGCAGAGTTAGACTATCTATTTGAACTCTTTCTTCCTTTTTCATATAGGTATTTATTGGTATAAACTTCTCTCTTAGAACTACCTTTGCTGACTTCCATAGGTTTTGGAATATTTGCATTTGTCTTGTCATGGATGAGGGAGCACATTTTTCAAATGCATAAAAGGCTTTTGTGTCCCTTCTTCTGTGAACTGTTATTTTCTCATTTTCCATTAGATTTTTGGTCATTCCAGCCCTCCCCCCCCACTTTCCAACTGTAAATTTTACTTCAGGGCATTACTATTTTGCTATGATATGAATATCAACTATTCTTATTTTTCTATGTGTCTTTGTCTATTATAATTTTTTGCCATGCATAAATTAAAGTTTTATGTAGTGGAACTTATCACTCTTTTGTATTATGATCAGTGAATTTTGAGTGGCAGTTAGAAAGACCTTCTCTCCTCCTTCCTCTCTAGGATTATAAATGAATCTGCTCACATTTTATTCCAATACTCTGAGAGTCTGATTTTTTTTTCACATTTTAATCTTATATTCATTTGTAGCTCAGTGCCCTCTTAACTACCAGATCAAAAAACTATGGACCAGTAGATTTCAAATACTTCTCCTCAAATTAGATATTTTAAAAAATATAATCTTATTCTGTATATAAGATGGATGGAAGGAGAGCTGACCTGAAGGTGCAGCAGAGACCCCCGGTGACTCTTGCCCTCCCAAAGATGCCATGGCTTGCATGGAATCCTTAGGATTGTTATAGGTACAGTGAAGACTGCAGATATTTGCAGAACAACAAATAGGCCAAAAAGTTTGATGAGAAAAAAGTCATTAATAAAAGAAAAATGTTTCTGGTTGTCTTGGTGTTCACCAATGAGTGTTTGCTGAGCAGGAGATAGATATGAGTGGAGAGGGTTCACATTCAGCATGGGCTCACCTTTCTTACTGACAGTTCCCTTTTGCTAAGTTTATGTGTTTAATTGAAAATTCCTCATAATCATACTATGTTCTGACTGGTACCGTGGAGAAAGCATGGACCTTGATGTCACACATGAGTTCCAGCTGTGTAACCTCAGGAAAGTCATTTCTTTTCTTTTTTTTTTTTTTTTTTTTTTTTTGAGACAGAGTCTCACTTTATTGCCCAGGCTAGAGTGAGTGCCGTGGCGTCAGCCTAGCTCACAGCAACCTCAAACTCCTGGGCTCAAGCAATCCTGCTGCCTCAGCCTCCCAAAGTAGCTGGGACTACAGGCATGTGCCACCATGCCCGGCTAATTTTTTTTTTTCTATAGGTATTAGTTGGCCAATTAATTTCTATGTATAGTAGAGATGGGGTCTCGCTCTTGCTCAGGCTGGTCTCGAACTCCTGAGCTCAAACGATCCGCCCGCCTCGGCCTCCCAGAGAGCTAGGATTACAGGCGTGAGCCACCGCGCCTGGCCCCGAAAGTCATTTCTATTTAAGAATTATTAGTTCATTCATAGCAAATTTATTTGAGTGCTTTGTAATAATGAAAGACACTATCCTAAGTGCTGGGGATATAAAGGTGAAGAAGGCTGGGCGCAGTGGCTCACGCCTATAATCCTAGCACTCTGGGAAGCTGAGGTCGGCGGATAGCTCGAGGTCAGGAGTTTGAAACCAGCCTGAGCAAGAGCGGGACCCTGTCTCTACTAAAAATAGAAAGAAATTAATTGGCCAACATAATATGCATAGAAAAAATTAGCCAGGCATGGTGGTGCATGCCTGTAGTTTTAGCTACTCAGAAGGCTGAGGCAGGAGGATTGCTTGAGCCCAGGAGTTTGAGGTTGCTATGAGCTAGGCTGACGCCACGGCACTCACTCTAGCCTGGGCAACAAAGTGAGACTCTGTCTCCAAGAAAAAAAAAAAAAGGTGAAGAAGACAGAAATGGTATTACCTTATAATACAGAGGTGCAGCCAGATGGTAAACAAATAATTATAACAATTATTTAGATTATTATTGTTATAACATCTTCAAAGGGGCATAGGGTCCTGTGAAAGTGAAGAGCAAGGAGGTTCAGGTTTCGTAGTTTAGGGAAACTAAAGCAATCAGGTTCAGATTTGACAGGTGTGTAGGAATTGGCATGGCAGAGGAAGACCAGAGCCTTTTAGGCAAAACAAGGAGCAAATGAGGAGCAGGGCACAGTTGATAACCAAAAGGAAGGCCAATATGGAAAGCATAAACATCACCAGAATATCTGCGGGGAGACTGGATTATATGTGTGTGGCGGGTGAGGGGCAAGAGTGGATTAGGAGATATGGGTTGAGGTTCCTCTTAGTCTGGGCAAAAGACATTAGCGGCCTGGAAAACAGTGGTGGCAGCGGAGAGACAGTGGGTAGATTGGTAAGAAACACAAAAGTGTTCATGAAAATTCCCAGGTTTCTGCATGAGTTACCACCAGGTGGATGTCAGTGCCACTACTGAGATGGAGAATTCAAATAGGAGCAAGTTTGGGAAAATAAATATTTAGGTGGATGCACATCTCCAAGTGTAGACGACAAGCAGGCAGTGTACTGGGGTTAAGGTAGGAACATCACAGAGAGGTCCAGCCAGATATAAAATCCAAACCACAGGTGCAGTAAGATGGTCAGGAAGATGGTGAAGCAATGTGGCCAATGTCTTCTCTTGGTGCAGTCCCAGTCAGAGGCCCAATATTCTATTATAAATCCTAAACTAGATTTAGCATCTAGTTTATCTTATTCCAAGTGTTGACAGCAATAGTATTAGCAATAATGTCTTCCCCAAGCCAAGATTTCTTTTTTTTTTCATTTTTTCAACTATTGCAGAGTGGACATCTGTCTATTAAGCATTTGTGACTTTTGGCACTGTAATTCAAGATGATTGTCAACAGAAAAAAGCCAAACTCTGTAAAATAATTTTAAAGAGAGCCAAATTTGAGGACCATGACCCGGAGCCACGCTCAAGAAGCCTTGAGCAAGTGGTTTCTCTGTAGCTCGGTTATAGTTTGGTTTTATACATTTCAGGGAGATAGGGGTTACAGGTAAAGTCATAAATCAATATGTGGGAGGCATACATTGGTTTGGCCTGAAAAGGTGGGTCATTTCGAAGTGGTGGGGCTTACAGGTTATAGGTGGATTTAAAGACTCTTTGACTTAAAATTGGTTAAAGACATGAAGAACCTTTGTCTAAAGGCTTGGAATCTTTAAGCACTTCGGTATGGCGCTCATTGGCTGCGAAACCTTGCCCACAACCAGCACTCATAGTCCGCAGGATAGTTTTTGCTGTGCATTGACAACGAATTCGTTTTGCTCTTGTGTGATGAGGAAAGCTTTACAGCACTGAAAGCTTGTTTTATTTTACAGGCAGCTTTACTTGTAATGTAAATCAGAATAGGTAACATATACATATATGTTTTTATTACGTTATTTTTAAATGTTCACAATTTTATTT
>VSMD01092495.1:0-15811 GCA_008750895.1 Mirza zaza | reverse complement strand
AAAATGTTTTTAATTAAGAAGGTAAAATGTTGGCCGGGTGTGGTGGCTCACGCCTATAATCCTAGCACTCTGGGAGGCCGAGGCAGGTGGATTACTCAAGGTCAGGAGTTCAAAACCAGCCTGAGCAAGAGCAAGACCCCGTCTCTACTATAAATAGAAAGAAATTAATTGGCCAACTAATATATATAGAAAAAATTAGCCGGGCATGGTGGCGCATGCCTGTAGTCCCAGCTACTTGGTAGGCTGAGGCAGAAGGATTGCTTGAGCCCAGGAGTTTGAGGTTGCTGTGAGCTAGGCTGATGCCATGGCACTCACTCTAGCCTGGACGATAAAGCGAGACTCTGTCTTAGAAAAAATAAATAAAAAAAATAAAAAAAAAGAAGGAAAAGAAGGTAAAATGTTAACAGAAGGCAAATTGTGAACAATAAATATTTTTAGGCTTATACTATTTCATTTCTAACACACACAAATGTTCCTCATATCACAAGAGATCTTGGTAACTAACTGTAACTATATCATGAGCTTTTATGTGATCAGGGGTCCTCAAACTTTTTAAACAGGCGGCCAGTTCACTGTCCCTCAGACCGTTGGAGGGCCGTTGGAGAGTGCAGCGCACATTCCACACATGCGCACTGTGGGCCCCAACAAGTCGGCTGCTAAGCAGGACAGGCAGCAGCAGCAAAAACCCCCGGGAGGCTGGATGTGGCCTGCGGGCTGTAGTTTGAGGATGCCTGCTCTATATCATTCATCTGTTCAAGAATATAAATGTAAACTACATATTTGAAATGCTACTTTACTACTATAAAAAGAGGAGAAACAAAACATGGGTAGTGGGAATTAAGTCATTTCCAAAGCCTCTGATACGCATTCTTGTACTAACAAGTTCTTTATGAATTATCTGTACTTATAAAAGTAATTTTGTAACTGAATATGTAGAAAACGTAGAAAAGAAATTTGTATCACACCTAATTATACTATCCTAAAACAATCATTAACATTATAGTTTTGATTTTGGCCAGTTTTTAAAAAAATTTGTGTTTCTACTAATACTAGTTTAATTTTTAAATTTGCATTACTTGATGCTTTTATTACACTAGTCATACATTTTGTTCCATGAAAAACATTGAAAATGTAGGTTACAAGAGAAAAAAAGAAAAAGAAAATACAAAATTGCATGTTTTCATATAATTGTAATATAGTAGTATTTCTATTTAATTCAATGTCACCTGGGTTGTTTGGGAAGATTATTTCCAATACTTACTGTCATCATATGATTTCTCAAATTATACAAAATCTTAGTTCGTAGTTTAAAATCAAAAGGCCAAATTTCAGATTGTGCAACAAGATCATCAAAAAAGGCTACAAAACAATAAAGATAAAATTTTCATAAGGAATAAACACTGTCATATAGTTTTTCCTTTAAAACCAAGTAATACACTAGATTATAACCTGAGGAGTCAATGTTTGTAATGGTCCAATTAATTGGGAATAGGAACTAATTTTTAAAATGTATAGAACTTCTACTTAAGAATGTTGTTTTCATTTTTCAATACTGAAATATCTACTTTAAATATCAGATAACTGAATTTACTTAAAAGGAGAGAATATTTTAAAATTGTTTGCAAAAGGGAGATTACCAAAGGTGTCTGATATGTAAATTGAGATTCCTAAATAAAATGTCTGTCCATTCCATTTATGGATGTTTAAAAAAAAAAGAAAGAAAGAATGAATGAAAGAAAAAGAAAAGAAACCTCTTCCGGTACTACAGAGAAACATTAGCTTTCTCAAGTTCTAAACTTTCTTCCAAGTAGTAGATCGGCATATAAAAAAATCTGACCCTGAAACAAAAGGAGGAAGACAGTAGCCTTGACAATAGAAACTATATTCTTATTTTTATACTTCTAGGTTTTGACAATCAATAGGTGCTCAATACGTACTTCTGATTAATTGGTATTTACATAATACAGTAAAGTAGAACACAGAAAAATCACATAAACCGATTTTTTTTTAAACTTTGAAACCTATGTTTATCAATCTCCTTAAAAAATACAATTTCTTTGCTGAAGTAAAAATGTGGAAAGAGAAGAAGAACATATTTAGAAGAAAAAAATGACCAGATTGCTGGTCATGGTCACCAATGAAAACCATGCTTTAATGCTGAGTTTTAAGCTTATGTATCTGTTCATTTTCTGGACATGACTACAAATTCCTTAATCGAACATTTGTCAAAAGCAAGCTAAAGTAAATTATTTATAAGATATTATTATTACCAAACATTTTACATGAATTGGCAGCTGAATTGCTGGGAAGAAGGAATTCAACTACCTTTAATTTCACTTAAAGAAGTTAAAGGCAGTAATTTCAATAGTTAACTCTATTTGCAACTTGTAAATCAATACCAAAACTTACACTGAATTGTCTAAATAAGAATAAATTCATCACCCACCTAGAGGTATAATTTCTTCTGGGTCACAACAGCAGTATACAATATTCCCAACATTCTAAATAGTTCTTGGCCTGCACTTTGGGCCATATTAATCAAGTCTCACCTCACCAAAGGCTCTAGATGCAAAAATAGCTCTTTAACACCTGAAGTAAATCATCATCAAAAAAGCCAGGCATGATATCCAAGTAATTTCATATAGTAACACAGTTCTTTAACATTTTTGAGAAAACAATCTCCTCTCATAAGCAATGACCTTCTGAGATCTATTTAAAATGGCTGTAAGCCTTACATCATTATTAACAGATAAGAGGATAATGAAGGAGACACACAGATTTACTAGGCAGTTTATAGTCTAAGAATCACTGAAGTATTTTTTCCCCTATTGAAAGAAGGCTTTAACATTATAAACTAAAATATGGTAAGAGAATATTATATATATATTTTTTAAATTAAGACAAATGCTAATAAAAAACAATATAAATTTCTTGAGTTAGATATGAAAAGAGAAATAATCAAAATGAAGTAAAAGGCCCTAAAATCACCAAATATATAACATTAATTATATATATATATTAATTATATATACTTCAGAATCTGGATTCTATCATTCAAAGAATGGTACTATTAGCAGGCTGAGTACATTCTGATACATTTTGGGGAAACTCCAAAAACTCTTTTTTAATTTACTTGAAAACATATTTAAGAAAAAGAACAAGCACACATGTTTTCTTCCAAATATAGCTAAATTCTGTAGAAGACTATGATCAACATTAAGGAAAATAACTCAATGCTACTTAAAACAATTTCAAGCCTTCTATTACCTATGTCATTGTTGGTAAATAGATAATCATTCAACAATCTTGCCTGATCAAACAAATTAATTATTAAAGAGAAAAGAAAAGCAATCATTTGTAAGTTCCTCAAGGGGGACAAAAATGAATTGGTAAAGTGACTCTGCAAGATAGACTGAAGTGAGTCTGAAGAAGATGGCTCAGCACAACCACAACTACCGCATGACGAACCTCTTTTATCTGCAATTATAAGCTACTCATAAAAGATTAAAGAATAAAATCACTATGTGTCAATAATTGTCTCCAAATCCTAAAATGATAATAAGCACATGCTTAGGGGTTCAAACATCCCAAATTTGCTACCTATTAGCCATTAGTCATTTTAATCTAGTGTGGAAAGTACAATAAAGAAATAGATACATAAGCTGGGTGTAACTGGAAACCATTCTTCCAAGTAAAATATCACAAAAATGCAAAAACAAAGACCACATATATTCACCATTAATTGGCACTAATCGATCAACACTTATGTGCACATATGGAAATATTTAATAACATGCATTGGAAATCAAGCAGGCGGGAGGCGTAAGGAGAGGTGTGTAAATTCCCATCTAACAGGTACAATGCACACTATCTGGGTGACGGGCATACTTACAACTTTGACTCAAATGGTACAAAAGCAATTTATGTAACCAAAACATTTGTACCCCGTAATATTCTGGAAAAAATAAAAAAGAAATAGATGCAGAGTTTTCTGGCCGCATATACCTGAGTAGGTCCTGGAGGTTCGATGTTTAAAGAGGTATGAGAAGAGCATCTAAGGGTTGACCAGGGAAAGGAAAAGAAGTGTGGTAGAAGAAGGGTATTATAACCAAAGGCAAAGCAGGATATTTAAAAGTCCAAAGACACGATAGATAGTACGAGGACAGAAAAGAGAACAATAAGCTGTTATGTTTTAATTTAAAAACAAGAAAAAGGATAACATATTTCTGTTATTTATACCATGGACCCAAGATAAAAGGTAAAACACAGGAAAGAATTTTACTTTTTAATGACAAAGAGTGTTAAAGGTGACAGTTCAACCTAGCACCGGGCCATTCAGTCACAATTTCAATGAGCCCTCAGACTCAGAAGAGAAGATGACTCACAGAGCAGCTAGGACTATTCATGACTACAGTAGAGGATGGGACACACAGATTTAAAATTGTGAAAGGTTGATTTAACTAACCAATTAAAGCTGATTACATTCTGCATGTATAGTCTGTCCCTCCAAACTCCAACACTAATGTGCTATGGACAAAATGGACAGAGGAAGGGTTATACAAGAAAAAGCCAAAAGGATGAGGGAGGGAGGGAGGGAGGGAGGGAAGGAGGGAGGGAGGGAGGGAGGAAGGAAGGAAGGAAGGAAGGAAGGAAGGAAGGAAGGAAGGAAGGAAGGAAGGAAGGAAGGAAGGAAGGAAGGAAGGAAGGAAGGAAGGAAGGAGAGAGAGAAAAGAATGTAATAACACCTATACTAACTTATTTCAAACTTTTAATTACATAGAATGTTTACGCTCTCTGTGCAGGCTTTCTGACCCCGAGCATCATCATCATCAAGATGTTTGGTTCAGCATCATCACACACATCGTACCAAACTATTTCCAGTACAAACAGTTTTAAAGATTAACTTGTCATTAAGAACTCTGTATATACTCAGCAAATAAAAAAAATTTTTATGAAATCTAATCTTAGGTTTTTAAATGGCAAATTATGATAAAAAACACAACAATCCTGATCAAAAACTGGTTAAGATCTACCAAATCATAAAAACTTGAACTTTAGGCTACAGTACTAATTCAGTTTCTTAATTTAAATAAAAGGTAAGGTAACAATAGTTTGGAATTTGCAGTTCTGAAAAACATACTTGTCATGACAAAATCTAAAATCTTATGTAAATCAAATAACTATTCTAACTCTATACTGAGCATAAATAGTCCCCCAGTTTCATTTCTGATTTACATAAAACAAAATTTAACTAAATATGGCAGTGTGCTCAACTTACTATGACTTCAAATTTCACTTTATAATTGCGTGTAAAAAGTAATTAAAGGCATCTGTACACTAACATAAATGTTATTTACAAGTTAAAAATTGTAATTCCTTTTTGTTTCCTAGATATCTTGGCTCATTACACAAATTTAAATGGAGTCACTGATGCTTTAAAATAAATATTTTCTATTTATAAATCAGTTAATAACATTTCCTATTTTTTATCACAAATTTCCACACTCCTGACACATTATCTGAAAAGTTCAATGTACCAAATATTAGTTGAATGGAAGAGCCTGTAAAGATATCAATAGTGAATTATTTAACCAGAAGCAGAGTGAGTATTTTTAGGTTATATGAATCATAGTCATCAGATTGTAAATCTGCCCATATCAGAATTTCTACAAGAAATTTAGCAGTAATTCTGACTTTGTGATAATGTTTTCACAGTAAGGTCCACTCAGAAAGTGGCTGCTTGCCTGATGCCAATAGCACTTCAGTTGTCTGTTGAACAAATGAATTGTTGGTTCTTTGTTTCTACAAATAAAAGCAAACAAACTGGCAAGAAAAACAACTTCTTCCTACAGATCTGGGCAAATTAATTTTTGTGCTGATCTACAGCCCTCTATTAGAAAACTGCTTGATGCCAAAACAATTACTCTCTGAAGACAGAGGGGTAAAAACCACTGAATTCACAAGTCAAGTGTCTACTAGTAAAAGACAATGCATATTCATTATAAAACACATACGAAATAGATGGACCAGGACCAGGCACTCATGGTCCATCTACATTGAAATCACCCTGGATATCTATAAAGTATAGAGGAGTTCTAGGGCCCACTGAATTAAAATCTTTGCCAATAGAGCTAGTAACAACCTGCATTTTTAACACCTCTCCAAATAATCATAATGCTTAATAAAGAGGTAATTACTGATATAACATAGTAGACTTAAGGTTGACTTATTTTTTATTTATTTTATCTTATTTTTATTCCTCTTATAAGATATGACAAGATTCAACTAAGATGCCAGCAAATAGAGGTGTTATATGTAACTGAAAAACTAGAAAGCATGATATTTCTCCAGGTTTTCATCACACACTACTAATTTATTCCAATCGATAACAAGGAAATCAATGAGCACATTACAAGACTATATAAAATCATTAGTTCAGACCAATAATTCCTATGTATTTAAACAGATCGTTTATATGCCTTAACATATTGCTAATCAATTTTCTGTATCTCATATCATTTAGCTAACCAAAAGTTTTAGAAGACCTTAGAACAACTAACCTTGCAACCTTCAGCAGTTCTTTAAATTTATAAATATCATAATTCATTTTCCCCCAAAAGCACAGTCTATCTTTATGTGAACATTCACATACTATGAAGTCATTAAACTTTAGTCAAACATGATGATTTATCTTGGTCCTTTTCCTTAGTATGTCTTTAGTTTTACAATCCTAAGAAAACATATACCTTATGCTCACTCTTGAGGAAATCAAATATTTAAATCAGGACTTAGAATATATACTTTAACTGGCTAAAAAACTTTCCAATAATGAAGAAAAAATCAAAGATGAACAGGATCTCAGCCTTATTCTCAAGAGGCTTGTAACTTCTGAGGAGAAACAAAGCCATTTCCAACTAACTCAAAGATAAGGCAAAAAGCAAGTTAATTGGTTTATTTGGAAGGTGAAGTGTTACAGAAATGCAAATAGTAAAATAATTCAAATTAAAGAGAAATGGAGAGGCATGACAGAAGAGACAGCATTTGAGTTAGGCTTTGATGACAAGGAAGTATCTCAATTGTCAAAAGTGGAAAGATGAAGGCTGGGCACAGTGGCTCGAGCCTGTAATCCTAGCACTCTGGGAGGCTGAGGCAGGAGAATCACTCAAGGTCAGGAGTTTGAAACCACCCTGAGCAAGAGCGAGACCCTGTCTCTACTAAAAGTAGAAAGAAATTAATTGGCCAACTAAAAATATAGAAAAAATTAGCTGGGCATGGTGGCGCATGCCTGTAGTCCCAGCTATGCAGGGCAGGAGGCTGAGGCAGAAGGATCGACTGAGCCCAGGAGTTTGAGGTTGCTGTGAGCTAGGCTGACACCATGGCACTCTAGCCTGGGCAACAGAGTGAAACTCTGTCTCAAAAAAAAAAAAGTGGAAAGATGAGATGCATTCTTAAGTGAAGGAAGATGAGGAGGATGGTATACAGCGTAGCTATAAAAGTTCATGGTATAGTCATAGTCATGGAATATTCACCAATGCTCTATAGCTCAAGTAGAGAACACACGTGAGGAAAAATGAGCAGGGAAAATTAAGTCAGGAATAGGAAACTAAGAGAATTTAAAGCCATACTAAGGAGTTTAAACTTTGTTCTGTAGACAACTAAGAATCCTCAAAGGTTTCGGAACAGGAAAGTCCAGCAATCAGAAGAAATTTTTTTTTCACATTAATTCTCACAGCTAAGAAGAAATTTAATGTAAACTAAAAATAAATAAATATGTCTATAATCCTAGCACTTTGGGAGCCTAAGGCAGGAGGATCACTTCAGTGCAGGAGTTTGAGACCTGCTGGGGCAACATAGTGAGAACCTGTCTCCAAAAAAATACAAAAATTAGTCAGGCATGGCGGCATGAGCCTGTAGTCTCAGCTACTCAGGAAGCTGACAAAGGAGGGTCTCTTGAGCCCAGAAATTTGAGGTTATAGTGAGTTGTGATGACACCACTGCACTCTAGCCTGGACACCAAGCAAGACCCAGTCTAGCTATCTTATCTGTCTGTCTCTCTCTGTGTATAAATAGAAAATGGTTCTTCATTCTTTCCCATCATTAAGAGGCAGTAAGACAAATAAACTATTGCAACGATGACAGAAAGAAAGAGGGAGAGAAAGATAGACACATGAAAGAAATATGGCTGAGTTAAGATCATACTGATAGGATCTAATACGAAGCTTGATAAGGAAACATCAAAGATAATCTCAAATTAGACACCAGAATTACAGATGCTATCAACCAAGATAGAACACATGGAGGAAGAACATGTTTGCTTTTTTTATCTTTAGGTGGGTTGAGGCAGGGAAAGATGAATTTGGTTTTAGATAAGAGATTAAGGTGATAGAAAATATAATCAGGAGGTATTTGTTAATATGACTATGTAACTTGAGAGATACCTCTAGCCCAGAAATGTTCAGTTAGGTATCACCTACAAAGATATGAAGGATAGGTGAAGTATGGAAATGGCTGTGACGAAGCAAAGCATGCAACTTATCCAAGAATAAAATAGAGCTAAGGGCTGACCCATTAGAAATAACTTGCATTTAAAAAGCAGACGGTAAAAAGAAGCAGTAAAGAAAAGTCCTAAGAAATAATAAGAAAACTAGGAAACTCCGAAGTTTGGAAAGCCAAAGGAGAAGAAGAGTTTCACAAAAACTGAATGGTCAATAGTGCTAAATGCTGCAGAGATGTTAGTAGGTATATGAAACTATAAAGAAAACCCTCTAACTTAGAAATTAGAGGGTCATTATTGTAGATGAAACAATGAACCTAAATAAAATTTCAAGATAAACATTTTTAAAGGCAAATCCATTTTTAACTCTTAGATACTATTAAAAATCTAAAAACCTTCCCAATTAATAAAAGACTAAATAGAAAAGACCATTTTCAAATTAAAATGGAGCCATTTGATGGGATAACATTTTTAACAGCCAGGCGCGGTGGCTTATGCCTGTAATCCTAGCACTCTAGGAGGCTGAGGCCGGAAGATTGCTTGAGCTTAGGAGTTCAAGACCAGCCCAAGCAAGAACAAGACCCTGTCCTGTCTCTACTAAAAATAGAAAAATTAGCTGGGTGTCATGGTGCACACCTGTAGTCTCAGCTTTTCGGGAGGCTGAGGCAGGAGGATCACTGGAGCCCTGGAGTTTGAGGTTGCAGTGAACTACAATGACACACCAGTACACTCTACCCGGGGTGAAAGAGTGAGACTCTGTCTCAAAAAAAAAAAAGCCAAAAAAATTTTTTAACATTTTGGAAATTATTTGACTGATTAAATAAGTTCATAATCTTTAATAATACAGTGCTTTGAAAAGCAGGCAATAAGCAGCACTTGCACAGTTAATTTTTTTTTTTTTTTTTGAGACAGAGTCTTATTCTGTTGTCCAGGCTACAGTGCCGTGGCATCAGCCTAGCTCACAGAAACCTCAAACTCCCGGGCTCAAGCAATCCTACTGCCTCGGCCTCCCGAGTAGCTGGGACTACAGGCATGTGCCACCATGCCCAGCTATGCACAGTAATTTTTTAAGCAACTGAGAAAGACTAGCTCCTTGATCAAATTTGTCAGGCTCCTCTGAGCTCTCTTTCTACTAAGCCTTGATCTCAGCCCCCTTTCTGTCTTTGGCATGCCCAGCTCAGTCTTAGCGAACTGCTAAAGACATCTCCCTATCCTGATCAAGTTCCTCATGTACAATTCCTTGGGCATCCTGTAGCAAGAATCTGTTACCCATAATGTCTCCTCTTAGTAACTTTTCTATCTACTGACCACCTCACCTTCATCCTTGGCTATAAATCCCCACTTGTCCCTATTATATTGAGTTGAGCCTGATCTTTCTCCAATTGCAATACCCTTGTTGCAATAGTCTTGAATCCTTACTGTTTTGAACTCTAACCTCAAGGTCCTCCTGCCTCGGCCTCCCAGAGTGCTAGGATTACAGGTGTGAGCCACCTTGCATAGCCTTAATCCTTACTGTTTTAACAAGTGTTTTTAGAATAATTTTTTCTTTAATACAACAAGGCACTTAAGGAAGGCAGTCACACTCTTAGCCAATATTAATATAAAAATAATTCAGCATACAATCACAAAGGAAAGTGAAAGTTCAATAGAATATCTATGACTGACAACTTAAATATTAAGGTAAGTTAAATAGAGCTTATAGCAAGTATAAAAAGGTTTCCTCAGTTTTTTATGCAAAAGAATTTTTTTAAAAGACTTTCCTATCTAAAATAAAGACAAGGGCACTTAAAAGTAGTAGAATCAAGCTCATTATCTATTCATGCCAGAATTTATTGGTCAGAATTTCTGGTAACAAAAGAATGAAAATGGGAGAGAGTAGCTGGTGTGTAATTGGTAGTCAAGTTATAAGTCACATAAAGCAATAGATACAAATAGCACTTGACACCAAAATTCCTCTATTTATTCAACAAATATGTATTTAGGCTTAGCATTAGGGGGAAAAGGATAGAATAACAACACAGACTCTCTGCCTGAAAAGATTCTATGATTTAGGAGCGATGACATATACAAATAAGCAGAGTGCTATAAATAATTGTAATACAAGGATGAAAGGGATAAGTTCATTGAAGAGCAGTACAAATAAGGTATTATGAGAATTCAGAGGAAGGAGAGATGATTTCTGATAGGAAAGCAAGAAAAGTTTTTGTGAAAAAAAGGGGTTATGTGATTTAAGTCTTCAAGGATGACTATTAGGATTTAATAGGTAGATGCAAAGGGAAAGGCATTTCAGAGATAGGAAGTAGCTTAAGGAAAAGCAGAGTGTAAGTGGTTTTCTGTAACTACTGGAAAGAAGAACAGTAGAAATTAACACTTATACCTGTGTAGTAGATTGAAAACTGTCTCCCATTCATGATCACCTGGAAACTGGGAATGTGAACTTATATAGAAATAGGGTCTTTATGGATATAATGAATTAAGGATCTTGAGGTGAAATCCTGTTAGATTTAGGCTGGGCTCTAAATCCAATGACTGCTGTCCCTATATGAGGAAAGGACACAGAAATTCACAGAAATGGCCATGTGAAGACAGAGGCAGAGAATAGGAATTATGCTGCCGCAAGCCAAGGAATACTTAGGGCCACCAAAAAGTGGTAGAAGCAAAGAATTCCGAGGTACTGCAGAGGGAACGTGGCCTTGTAAACACGTTGATTTCAGCTGCTAAAACTGAGAGTGAATTTCTTGTTTCAGTTTATGAACTGTGGTAATTTGTTACAGCAACCCTAGGAAACTAATATAGCTAGGTTAAGAACAATTCATAGAACGCTATGTTTTCCATGCTCCAGCATTTCCTATTATTATACTTTGGAAGAAAACACTGACAAAAAATTTCTCCTTTATAAGCATATCCCCATATTACCGGGCAATTATATTAAAAGGTAAAGAGAAAACAATGAAATGCCATTACTTACAATGTGTGACTCCAGCCAGAGTTTGGTAGAAAGTGGGAGTATCACTATCATCCGTGAGGGTAACATACACACCTCCAGATAGTAGCCAACGAGAGAAAGTAAAAGCATCTTTGTTTAGAAGAAGCCAATTTCTAAACTTTTCATAGTTTACCTTTTCACCCTAAAATTAAAAAAAAAAAGTTTAGTCAAATTTTAAGTATCTTATTTGTAAGCTGCATGACCTGAAGTTTGAAATTAGTTGACATTTACCTTTCTACTATCTATAAAGGAAGGATTATCTAAATAACACTACAGGGTATATATACTTGAAAATCAAACTGTCTTCAAAAATAATTATACTTCAGGTCTTCTATCTGCATAAATTCTATATGTTAATTGCAAATTATTTCATCAATTGATTAAGGCAGTCCATTATGAATAATAAGCCACATTTTATTTACTAAGATATATCTTGAAACCAGTAAACTGCATTTCTTTCAACATTTAATAAAGCCAATTTTTCACTTGCCATATCCCTCTTCATTAGTACTCCCTCAATCTGTTTCAATTAGTATATTTTAATTAAATCTGTATGGAATTTAAAAGCTCTTTTAAATTTCATTTGTAAATTAAAAACAACTATACAGGAGTCCTAGAAAGGACAATCAGGATCCCAGAAGGCATCACTGAAAACATGTATCCATAAGTCAAGTAGAGTACAAAGAGAAGGAAGTTGATTTCTATTTCTTTGCTTTCTTTTCACATTTATGTTTTGATAAATCTCTGGAGAAAAAAGTACATATCCAGGCTAAGAAAAGAGCCTCACATGGCTGTCCAAGCCAATACCTTTGCTTAGAAGACAAGAGATCCTAGGTTAGTGAGGGTTAAATATTTCTAAGAGAAAAAGGGAGAATTCACATGGAAATACAATGAAGAATGACATTCTAGCAGCTCTAATCCTAATATAGATATTAAAGAATACAAATAAGTAGGAACCTAAAAGAGATATGATAGAAACAATTTCTACATTGTTTAGTAGCATCATATTAAGTACAGCAATATGTCACCTAGTGGTTTCAGAACATTTAGCATCATTGGTGCAATCCAAACAATCAAGACAACACTGACAGTCTCGTTTTTCTGAATGGAAAAATATGGTGTGAAAGTTGATCATTCCAATGAGATCATTCTTGTCACAACCAACTAAACCAGTGTCAAAGGACCAGGGGGAAAAAGCACTCAGGATACACAGTATTGCTCTAGAAACGTAATTCTCTGCAAGTCTGGCTACTGAAACTGCCTGTTGTAACCTAAGATCAGTTTTATCTATAGTTGGTAAGATAACTTGGTGCAACTCTACCACCACTCTACCATGGTCAATGTTACCCACCAACTGGATCCTGCCAGCTCCCCAAGCTATTGGCCTTAGCTTTACTAATATCAATAACTTTCTCTTAGGACCACAGGTAACATTCCCCTTTTTTATAAAACCTGCAACCTTCTCTTTGGACATACCAAAGAATACCTGGTCTGCATGTATGCCCTGGAACTGCAATTCTTTCTTCCTAAATAAAATGTTAAACTTAGGCCAGGCATGGTGGCTCACGCCTGTAATCCTAGCACTCTGGGAAGCCGAGGTGGGAGGATCGCTCAAGGTCAGGAGTTCAAAACCAGCCTGAGCAAGAGTGAGACCCCTGTCTCTACTATAAATAGAAAGAAATTAATTGGCCAACTAAAATATATATATATATAAAAAATTAGTTGGGCATGGTGGTGCATGCCTGTAGTCCCAGCTACTTGGGAGGCTGAGGCAAAAGGATTGCTTGAGCTCAAGAGTTTGAGACTGCTGTGAGCAAGGCTGATGCCGTGGCACTCTAGCCTGTGCAACAGAGTAAGACTCTGTCTCAAAAAATAAAAAAAAAATAAATAAATAAAATGTTAAACTTAAAGATTTATCTCTACATTTTTATTTTCACTTCTACAATAGCATTGAGACTAGTTGCAGGGACACATGAGGACACTGCCTAAATGTTTAGAGATTATAGATCCAATCCATATTCTTTCTCTGTCCCATGTTTAGTCTAGAAAGAGGCTTAACAGTATAAATTCCATGAGTTGACACACATTTTTACACATGTTAACATCTCTTGACATTGGGATAAGTCTTAAAATCAATAGCATCCTTCAATTATAATTGGCAATTTTTTTCTTAGTGGTTGTGATACTGTGAAATATATATTTGGTCTTCTTTCTGTTTCCTGGCATACAACTCCTAAATTGTTGCTATCTCCAAAGTGGTAAGTTTCTCTTTGCATGTTAATGAATTGACATATGGCTAGGGGCTTCAGGATAGCCTCAAGATAGGGGCTGGTCACCTGAAAAACCAAGGAATGATTAGAGAGTTGGGACTTCCGTCCCATCCCCAACCTCCAATCTCCAGGGAGGGGAGAGAACTGAAGGTTAAGTTCTTCATCACTGATAGTCAGTGATTCAATAAATCATGACTACTAATGAGGTTTCCATAAAAACACAAAAGGGGCCAGGAGTAGTGGCTCACAACTGTAATCCTAG
Organism: Mirza zaza; assembly: GCA_008750895.1. Taxonomy (NCBI): domain Eukaryota; kingdom Metazoa; phylum Chordata; class Mammalia; order Primates; family Cheirogaleidae; genus Mirza; species Mirza zaza. The sequence goes on along the minus strand of VSMD01092495.1, from coordinate 1,799 downwards.
TACTCTAGGCGGCCAGGTGGGAGGATTGCTTGAGGCCAGGAGTTTGAGACCAGCCTGAGAGACATAGTGGGACCCCTCCCTCATCTCAATACAAAATTTAAAATTCAGCCAAGTGTGGTGGTATGTGCCTGTACCCCCAGCTATTTAGGAGGCTGAGGCAGGAGTAGCCTGGGAATTTGAGGTTACAGTGAACTATGATGACGCCACTGCACTCTAGCTTGGGCAAACTGAGCAAGACCTTGTCTCAAAAGAAAAAAAAATAAAAACAAACAAATAAATGAAAGGACTGAGTTGTTCAGGGAACTTCCAGCTAGCTGAACACATGCAGGTTCCTGAAGAGTGGTGTGCCTGGAGAGGGCATGAAAACTTCACATACCTTCCCATATACCTTGCCCTATGCATCTCTTTCATCTGGCTGTTCATCTGTATCCTTTGTAATATCCTTTATAATAAACCAATAAACTTAAGTATTTCCCCAAGTTCTGAGAGCTGTCCAATTAACTGAACTCAAGGAGGAGGTCTCCGGAAGCCCATTTCATAGTCTATTTGTCAGAAGTATAGGTGTCATAGTCTATTTGTCAGAAGTATAGGTGTCAGCGTACTACTTGAGATTAGCATCTGGGGGCAATCTCACGGGACTAATCCCTCAGCCTGTGGCATCTGATGTTATCTCTAGGTCAACAGTGTCATAGCTGAATTAAATTAGAGGAAACCTGGCTTATGCCCACAAAAGAATCCACCAGAGAATAGACTGCTGGTGGGGAGAAAGCCCCACACATATTTTGATAACTAGAGATCGCAGAAAGTGATCTGTGGTGTGAGAATAGAGTAAGAAAAAAAGTTTAATTTTTCTACTCATAGTGATATATAAAGGTACTTCTTATAATTGACAGCATTTTAGTTTCAGGGAAATAATGTGATTTCAATGGTTTCAGTAAATCTAGGATATTTCAATTTTATAATTGCATATGTGCCACAAAGAAAGAAAAAAGATGCCAATTTATAATGGGCCCTTCTACCACTTTGACATATAGCTTATATCTACTGAGTGTTTATAATGTCCTCAGAACTGCCCTAAATACTTTAAATATTAATTTAATCTTCAAAGCACCCTCTATAGGAGACACTTATATTGTTATTATTTTTCTAGAGACAAGGTCTGACTCTATAACCCGGGCTGGAGTGAAATGGTCTGATCATAGCTTACTGCAGCCTCAAACTCCTTGGCTCAGACAATCCTCACATCTCAGCCTCCCGAGTAACTGGGACTATAGGCCTGTGTGTGCTACACACCTGGCTATTATTATTATTGTTATTAGTTAGAAACAGGGTATTGGTATATTGCCCAGGCTGGTCTTGAACTCCTGGCGTCAGTCAAGCAATCCTCCCACTTCAGCTTCCCAAAATGGTGAGATTACAGGTGTGAGCTTTATGTTCCCTGGGGTAGGAACCGTGCCTTCCTCATTTCTGTAACTTTCAAGATCATATGAATTGGTCATCAGGAAAAGATTCTTTTTTTTTTTTTTTTTTTGAGACAGAGTCTCACTTTATTGCCCAGGCTAGAGTGAGTGCCGTGGCATCAGCCTAGCTCACAGCAACCTCAAACTCCTGGGCTCAAGCAATCCTGCTGCCTCAGCCTCCCAAGTAGCTGGGACTACAGGTATGTGCCACCATGCCCGGCTAATTTTTTCTATATATATTAGTTGGCCAATTAATTTATTTCTATTTATAGTAGAGGTGGGGTCTCGCTCTTGCTCAGGCTGGTCTCAAACTCCTGAGCTCAAATGATCCGCCCACCT
>VSMD01092486.1:0-29951 GCA_008750895.1 Mirza zaza | reverse complement strand
AAAAGTGCAAAAGAGGTTGAGCAAGATGGAAGCCAGAGTCTTTCTGCAACCTAATCTTGGAAGTGACATCATACCTCCTCCCTTTTAAACAGCTTATTGAGATATAATTTATATACCATGAAATTCATTCACCCCTTTAAAGTATACAATTCAGTGGTTTTAGTATAGTCACAAAGTTGTGCAACTATCACCATAGTCAATTTGAGAACATTTTCATCCTTCCAGAAAGAAACCCCCATAAGCCATTAGCAGTATATGGATGTATGTTTTCATTTCCCTTGGGTGTATCCCCAGGAGTGGGAATTGCAAGTCATATGGTAAAAAAATCATTGACAAATCCAGTGTCAGGAAGATTTTTCTCCTATGTTTTTCTGTAAGAGTTTTATAGTTTTAGTTCTTATGGTTAGATCTCTGATCAATTTTGAGTTAATTTTTATATATGATATAAGGTAAGGGTCCAACTTCACTCATGTGGATATCCAGTCTTCCCAGCACCATTTGTAATGGGCTTGGCACCCATGGCAAGTCAGTTTTTCTTTTGAATATCTATTTTTGCTTAGAAAATATTCATAGGAGTTGATTAACACAGGGAGCCTTGAAAATGATTTTGCTCTTTGTCTAAAGACTTCTACCCAGAAAATGTGCCTTAGTCTAGATATTTAATTTATAGTACTTGCTAGTTATACATACGTAAAATCAGGTTTTACGTATGCTAGTGTAATCTTAATACATATATAAATTTTCTTTTGTCTTTTTATTTTCCCTGGTATTTATATTTTTATTTTCTTCTTACAGTACATAAACAGAGGAAAATTGCAGTGGTTCAACCAGAAAAACAGTAAGTAATGTAATAGTATATCTGAACAGTTGACATTTGAAAGTTAGAATATCTAGAAAAATAAATAACTATTTCAGAGAGTATAGCTCCTATGTTATTTTCTCAGATGAAAGGATAATCTTTGAATTTAACTTTTTTTTTTGAGAGAGACAGAGTCTCTGTCGCCTGGGCATTCCCTGGGCTCGAATGCTGTGGTATCAGCCTAGCTCACAGCAACCTCTAACTCCAGGATTCAAGCGATCCTCCTGCCTCAGCCTCCCGAGTAGCTGGGACTACAGGCACATGCCACCACACCTGGCTAATTTTTTCTATTTTTAGTAGAGACGGGGTATTGCTCTTGGTCAAGCTGGTCTTGAACTCCTGAACTCAAGCAGTCTTCCCTCCTCAGCCTCCCAGAGTGCTAGGATTATAGGCCTGAGCTACTGTGCCTGGCCTGAATTCAACCTTTAGTCATTTATATACTTCTCTTTAACAGTATATGCATTTTTTTTTTAAATGGCACTACATCACAAAAGGGTAAATACATTCTCAAGATATTCCCTAAATTGATTTTTCGTTGGCTTTTAGAACCTGACACATTTGGATAAAAGAAAGGAAATAAGAGTCCCTATGCTGGTATTTTTTTTAAGGAAGAGTAAAAATTGTAAATCAGGATATGATTTGTCACAATGAAAAAATACTTGAGGTAGAAGACAACTCTAAAAGAAATTCACACTCAAAGGAGTAACTTTGTGTCCTTCAAGAAGCTCTATAGCATACCTTCATATACAACTTTTAAGAAGCAATTAATTAGTGATGCCTTCAAACCTTACAAAATACAAAGGCTGCTGTGTGTACATGTGTGTTTTAAAATATCAGCTGTTGAATTCTATATTTGTCTGCTTGGACTGCCATACAAAATACCATAGACTGAATGGCTTAAACCACAGAAATTTATTTTCTCCCATTCTGGAGGCTAGGAAGTCAAAGTACTATTCGATTTGGCTCCTGGTGAAGGCTTTCTTCCTAGCTTGCAGATGGCTGCCTTTTCACTATCTGTACATGGTGGAGAGATCCCTCCCACTACCCCCCTTCTTATAAGGCCACCAATCCTGTTGGATTAGGGCCCCCTTATGACCTCATTAAATCTTAATTACTTCCCAAAAGTCCTATTTCCATTTACAGTTACATTGAGGGTTAGGGCTTCAACATATGAATTTGGGGGGGGGACACAGTTCCATATATAGCAAATTTTATACCTTTCTACTGTATAATTCATAACTACCTTTGTAACTATGTGGGAAATACAACTGACAATATAAGTGGAGAGAGGCTGCATATGGTGGCTCACACCTGTAATCTCAGCACTTTGGGAGGCCGAGGGCAGGAGGGGATTGCTTGAGTCCAGGAGTTTGAGACCAGCCTAGGCAACATAGTAAGACCTCATTTCTACAAAAAATAAAAAATTAGCTAGGCATGGTGGCACACACCTGTAGTCCTAGCTATTCAGGAGGCTGAGGCAGGAGGATTTCTTGAGCCTGGGAGTTTCAAGTTGCAGTTAGCTATGATTGTGCCACTATACTCTAGCCTGGGTGACAGAGTGAGACTCTGTCTCTGAAAAAAAAAAATAAATAAAAATAATAATGGAGAGAAGGCAGTAGAATTTTATACCAGGTAGAAAGGTGAGAAAACAATGACCAAAAAACTGGCCTTGGATTTTTCCTTGACTTAATTGTGAAAACTGATCCAAAACTTTAGTCAGGAAACATTCTAAAAAGATAAATTAGTCTTTTATTAGCACCCCCTCCTTTTTTTTTTAAGAGGCAGGGTTTCATTCTGTTGCCCAGGCTGGAGTACAGTGGCATGATCATAACTCACTGTATGTAGCCTCAAACTCCTGGGCTCAAGTGATCCTCCTGCCTCAGCCTCCAAAGTAGCTGGGACTACAGGTACATGCCACCACACCCAGCTATATTAGCCTTTTTCAGTGATTGCTGCATATACGCTAAGTCTCTGTTTTGTTTTGTTTTTTTAACATAATTTGTCTTTAATTTTGAAACTGATGGATGAAGAAAACGACCCTATAAAAGAAATGTTTCTGTTCTGTGACTATTGAAAAAATGAATCATTTAATTATTTAGATGCTTATATGAATGAAAAGACAGTTTGTTTGAACATGTAGCACAATGCTATCTAAAGACTATCCATTGACTCATTAGACTCTGTACGTAGTTTTAAAAGCAATTGCTGGTTTGTTTTTCCTTTTTTAAAGTATGATCAGCCAGATGGGGTGGCTCATGCTTATAATCCCTGCATTTTCGGAGGCCAAGGCAGGAGGATTGTTTTAGCCTAGGAGTTTGAGACTGCAGTGAGCTATGATTGTGCCACTGCATTCCAGCTTGGGTGACAAAGCAAGGCTGTCTCCTTAAAAAAAAAAAGTATGATCAAGGGGAGTACCTTTTGTTATATATTTTGCAGCATGCCACATTTGTTTTCTTCTTAGAGTTGAAGGAAACTAACCCTTACGCTTTACTGGTCTTAAGAATTATCTCACTATTTTTGCTGTGTTTCTTGACCCAGAGTACCATCATCAAGGACTGTCCATGAGGGCCTGAAGAATCAGGAGCTGAACTCCACAGACTCAGGTATGAGTGTATATAATCTTACAGAAAAGAGAACCGTTAGTTTCCTTTAATGTACTATGTCTGAAAATAATTTTAACGGTACACTTGATTTATAACATGTGGCTTCATAGATTGCTTGTGACTTTAGAGTTAAAACTAAGATGTATTTAGTTTAATAATCATCTCTAGGCTGATCTTTCTGCCCATTTCTAATTATTGTAGCTATTCTTCACTAATCACCTGGTTTGTACCAAGGGCTCTGGAGGTTAATATCATCCCTGACTTTAAAGAACCTGAGGCTTTCTAGGCAGTGTTCTTTTTTTTTGAGACAGAGTCTTACTTTGTTGCACAGGCTAGAGTGAGTGCCATGGTGTCAGCCTAGCTCATAGCAACCTCAAACTCCTGGGCTCAAGCAATCCTTCTGCCTCAGGCTCCCAAGTAGCTGGGACTACAAGCACACGCCACCATGCCTGGCTAATTTTTTCTATATATATTAGTTGGCCAATTAATTTCTTTTTTTTTTTTTTTTTTTTTTGACAGAGTCTCACTTTATTGCCCANACTTTATTGCCCAGGCTAGAGTGAGTGCCGTGGCGTCAGCCTAGCTCACAGCAACCTCAAACTCCTGGGCTCAAGCAATCCTGCTGCCTCAGCCTCCCAAGTAGCTGGGACTACAGGCATGTGCCACCATGCCCGGCTAATTTTTTTTCTATATATATTAGTTGGCCAATTAATTTCTTTCTATTTATAGTAGAGATGGGGTCTCACTCTTGCTCAGGCTGGTCTCGAACTCCTGAGCTCAAATGATCCGCCCACCTCGGCCTCCCAGAGAGCTAGGATTACAGGCTTGAGCCACCGCACCCGGCCTGGCCAATTAATTTCTTTCTATTCTTAGTAGAGACGAGGTCTGGCTCTTGCTCAGCTCAGGCTGGTCTCGAACTCCTGACCTTGAGCGATCCGCCCACCTCAGCCTCCTAGAGTGCTAGGATTACAGGCTGAGCCACCACACCCAGCATCTAGGCAGTGTTCTTTCTTAAGCTAGGTGGGTGAGAGGTGAGGGAGTTATTCTTTTTAAAACTCTTCTTATAATAGGCACACCTTTGTATATACGTTTCACAATTTATATATATATATTTAAAAAAGCACTGGAAAAAGAGAGTCAGTGCCCAATAAATAAGACAAAGATCCTTGCTGGAGGTTTAAGCCTTTTGTCCAGGTATCTCTCTTGAACTACTCTTAACTTCCCCTGTGCTGGTTGTATAATGCTTAGCATCTTGGCTGTGTATATTCTAGCATAGATTGGGCATTTTAATGATATTTTTTAAATGCCTAGAAAAGAAAGCAAAGTAAAGCTCAGAGAGGTCACACAGCTTCTGAGTAGAAGAGCCAGAAATGCAACTCACATCCTTCTCAAGTTGGACACCTATACTTCTGTCTCTTCCACCTACTACCTTTTTATTACATCATTTACCCATAGAGGATTAGGGCTATGTAACTCCTGCGGGGGGTTGTTTGTTTGGTGGGGTTTTTTTTTCCTTGAGATGGGGTCTCAGTGTGTTGCCCGGACTGGTCTCAAACTCCTGGGCTCAAGTCATCCTTTCACCTCAGCCTCCCGAGTACCTGGGTCTACATCTACTCATCAAGGAGCTCATCTACTTGTTTTTGATGCATCGCTGGCTATTCTAATGCCTACTGAAACTACAGGATTAAGGCATTAATATCTCCTACATGACTTCAGCCAAGGCCTTCTGGTTTGGGTTTTGTCATAAGTCAGGTTCCCTGGGAAACAGAGTCTGAGACTCCGATATTGCATGTAGGAGTTTCATTGGAGACTACTTTTGGAAACGGCTCTTGGGAGGAGAGTAAAGGAAGCAGGATTCAGCATAGTGAAGTTGAACAACAATGCACTTGCAACAGAAGTTTCTTCTAGTTCCATGGGGAGCCTTGAAGCTGATATAGCCATTCAAAGTTGTCCCTGATTCAGGCATAGTAGCCACACCTTATAGACCAGTTATTGGAAGTGGGCCTCTGCTCCCTCCCTACCTCACAAGGGGCATAGTGTCACTCCTACTAAGGGCGGTCCCCAGCTCAGGGCAATTCCAGGATAGACTTAGAACTGAGAGTTGTAAGCTGCAAACATTCCCATCAACAGGGGCATGAGTGCCTTAATCCTGAAGAGGAGGATCTGGGTGGCATAGTTCAAATGGGAACGTAGGCACCAACATGCTGACCACTGTGCTAAGACTGCATTCTTTTTTTTTTTTTTTTTTTTTTTTGAGACAGAGTATCACTTTGTTGCCCAGACTAGAGTGAGTGCCTTGGCATCAGCCTGGCTCACAGCAACCTCAATCTCCTGGGCTCAAGCAATCCGCTGCCTCAGCCTCCCAGGTAGCTGGGACTACAGGCATGCGCCACCATGCCCGGCTAATTTTTTCTATATATGTTAGTTGGCCAATTAATTTCTTTCTATTTATAGTAGAGACGGGGTCTCGCTCTTGCTCAGGCTGGTTTCGAACTCCTGACCTCGAGCAATCCGCCCGCCTTGGCCTCCCAGAGTGCTAGGATTACAGGTGTGAGCCACCTCGCCCAGCCAGGACTGCATTCTTAATTAGAGCAGTATGAACTTTCTGTCCTGTCAACAGTGGGCAGTGTGCACTCATCCCTTTCCTTCATGTTGGATAAATGGGCAGTATCTATCAGAAGAGCTACTTACTCTCTGCTTTATATCAAAATGAAGGTGTTTTAGTGTTTGAATTTTTCACATAGCTGAAATGCCAACCACTATGAGGAGATTTAAAAAAAATAATAATTATGAAGTATAGTATTCATAGAAATAGTTGAAGAGAGGGGTCTTCAGGCCCAGTTACACCCCACAGTACAAGAAGAACTTGGAGATGTGGTCATAGCATACTTTAGCCCTCAGAGATGGGAGAACTCCCACAACATCAAAAGCTGCCGTATTAGTTTGGTGATTTTAAGGAGGCAAACAGTAGCTCTAAATAATATTCATCATCAATTCCTAGAAATATTCCATAATAGATTTTTGAATAGTTGGGTTTTGGTGACCTAGTAAAGTAATTATCGATCATCTGGAATCATCAAGGGTTCTTGAAATAGATCCTCTACTTCCTTTAGCAATAGAAGTATAGGGCTCCAGAACAAAACATTGCATTATCCCAGGAACTAGTCAGCATGTGATTCAGTGTATTGTTTGATTTTAGCCGAGTGATAAGCTCTGTAAGTGAGAATAAGGTACGTATAAGCTTTGTATTATAAGGTATTTCAAGAGCATTCTCAGACAATGTGTTAAACTTCAAAATATATAATTCTGAACTTTATATATTGGCATATATTTTTCCCCTGGTAATTCAGCTTTGAGAACATGGGGTAGCGAATGACTGTTCTTAATATTTGTTTCTCTTCATTTCTCAGTTGTGATTAATGGAAAATATTGTTGTCCAAAGATATACTTCAACCACCGTTGCTTCTCAGGGCCATATCTTAATAAAGGAAGAATTGCTGAGCTGCCTCAATGTGTAGGGCCTGGGAACTGTGTTCTGGTCCTTAGAGAGGTAAGGTTCTGGCCTAGAGCAAAAGAGCTTTGAAAGTTCACAGCATTCTCCTAGGCTCATTCATATAGGGAGGTGCATGCCATAGACATGACAACTCTAGGTTTTATCAAAAGTTACTAACTTTTCTCGTGTATTAGACAGCGAGCCGGGCATATTATTATTTCTACTCCCTAGGAAACATTCACCTAAGCAGTTCTTCACATAGCAGGTTCACCTCTGTCAGTGTAGAAAGGTTGCCTGCCAGAGACCACATGAGAACTGTGCAAGAGTGAACTGTGAATTTAGTGTACAATGAGAGGCTGTGTGGCATTAGTCTAGGGTCCGTGATAAAGTTATACAAGAGCCAGTACGTTGTACTGTATGTAACAGATATGAGGACATACTGAACAGTTTAGCCCTCAGGGTGGCAAGGCAGAGTCTGTGGAAGCTGGAGCTTCTCAGCCAGACTCTTCCAGCCATGAGAACGCTTAGGTGTCTACCTAGTGTTCCAAACAAACCAAATTTTCTGTGTACCATGGCTGGGAAAGCATTTGAAAGCATGTGCTAGAGTAATTTGAAATTCATGAATGGTGCCTGTTTTTTTCCTGACCATAACATTTTGAATATTTAAAAGTATCTGGTTATTCTCTTATTGCAACTTTGGGCAGCTGTCATATCTTTGTTTTTATTTGGTTAATGTTTGTTAATTAATATGACTAGAATTAATCTCCTAAATGACAGTAACATTCTGAGGTATAGCAAGAGTGCTGTGGTTCTAATGGTTTGCTTTTCTCCTTCCCAACCCATATTTTTGCTTTAAAACCGAGCTCAGGTCCTCACTTTACTTATCAATGCAGCTTATAAACCTAGTCGTGTCCTTCGGGAGCTCCAGCTGGACAAAGACTCTGTGTGGCATGGATGTGGGGAAATCCTAAAAGCCAAGTAAGTAGACTGCTCTGTCCATTACTCTTATTTGTCTTTAATAGGTCACAGAATCAGTTCTGTGGATATCAGAATGATTATATTTCCTAGGGCAGTGCTTCTTCAGCTATTTGTGGTGAAGGACCAGGCTCATTTTCTTTTTTAGATTTCCATTCTGTCAAAGATCAATACATTTATAAACTATGGTAAAAATGAATCATAGGAAATATGAAATCTGGGCCAGGCGTAGTGCCTTCATGCCTGTAATCCTAGTATGCTGGGAGGCCAAGGCGGGAGGACTGCTTGAGCTCAGGAGTTCCAGACCAGTCTGAGCAAGAGCAAGACCCCTCCTCTACTAAAAATAGAAAAATTAGCTGGGCATCGTGGTACATGCCTGTAGTCTCAGCTACTCAGGAGGCTGATGCAGGAGGATCGCTTGAGCCAGGAGTTTGAGGTTGCAGTGAGTTACAGTGATGCCACTGCACTCTACCCAGGACGACAAAGCGAGACTCTGTCTCAAAAAAAAACAAACAAACAAAAAAGGAAATATGAGATTTGAAAGACACAAAAATGCAAGAATAATTTTTTGTTAATATATTTAAAAGACATAAAATTACTTTTTCAAATTACTGTGAAAATTTACAAACATTTACTCTTGTTTTCTGACCTGATCTTATCATGGATGTATGACAATTGTCAGGTTGTACTGGTTCTTGGACCACACTCTGAGCATCACTGCCTAAGGTAAAGAAAGACTTAGTGAGAAATCACTTTTATTTTTATACTAGTTGGTGAAATTGCTATTTGAAAACCTTAACTTAGGAAAAGAAAGCAGGAACTTCATTTTGTTAATTTAAATAACTCAGCTCTTAGTTATCGTAACTTACCAGATTTAATTTGATTTAGGTACAATATGCAGAACTTACTTATTGTTTTCAGAGTCCTCAAACTATAAAGGACAAACGATATTCCAAGAAGCAAAAATACTTTTCAGATATATTTATATGTTAGATTTTTCTCTGGGTAATCATTAGCCCAGTAAATTTGGCATCTGATGTCTTCCAATGGCAGATATAAAGGAAAGAGTTATCGGGCTACTGTTGAGATAGTGAAAACAGCAGATCGAGTGACTGAATTCTGCCGGCAAACCTGTATCAAACTGGAATGCTGTCCTAACCTCTTCGGTCCACGGATGGTTCTGGATAAGTGTTCTGAGAACTGTTCTGTACTTACAAAGACCAAATACAGTGAGTCATGTTTTTCCAATGTGTTAACTATAGCAGCTGACCATACCTTACATCCTGGAAGGTTTTTTTCTTCTATAGACATTCATATATACTAATAGCAGAGGTATAGAAACTTTTTCTATAAAGGGCCGGATAATAAATATTTTATGCTGTAGGTCTTATGACCTCTGTCACATACTCTTTTTTGGTTTTTTTCTTGTTTTCATTTTTTAAGAACCTTTTTTTAGGCTGGGCGTGGTGGCTTACACCTGTAATCCTAGCACTCTGGGAGGCCAAGGCAGGCAGATCACTTGAGGTCAGGTGTTCAAGACCAGCCTGAGCAAGGGTGAGACCCCATCTCTACAAAAAATAGAAAAATTAGCCAGACATGGTGGTACATACCCTTAGTCCCAGCTACTTGAGAAGCTAAGGCAGGAGAATCCTTTGAGCCTGACATTGCTGTGAGCTAGGCTGATGCCACGGCACTCTAGCCTAGGCAACAGAGTGAGACTCTGTCTCAAAAAATAAAAATTAAAAAAAAAAAAAAAAAAAAAAAACCTTTTAAAATTGAAGAATTGACCCAGGGACCCTAGTATGCAACTTTTACATATAGCATGTATATAAATTAGCTGTTGTATCTAATAACACAACATGAATTGTATGAATGTTATAATTCATTCATATAATCTGCAAGTATTTGTTATGTGCCCACTATGTGCTTCCAGTGTTCTAGCACTGGCATACAACAATAAAGAACAAAATTCCTATCCTCAATGAGTTTACATTTAATACAGGAGACAGATAAACAAGGGAACAAATATAGAGAGATAAGTATTACGGGGAATAGGGAAGCAAGGTAACCAAGCAAGGTAGGAGAGTAAGGAGGCTGGGAGATGGGGTGCTCTTTGTGCAGGTGGTCAGGAAATCTTCTGACAGGTAACAACCTAAAGGAAAGAAGAGGGCCAGCTGTACAGATACCTTGGTGGGAATGCTCTCAGGAGGAGGCAGCAAGGGCACAGCTTTGAGGCAGGTGAAGAGCAGCAAAGAAGCCAATGGTGGTTGGCAAGGTAGAATAGCAGGAGAGGAGGTAGTTGCAACCTGACTCTGAACAGTCACAACAACACCTGTTACCTCATTTTCTCCTTTTTCAAACTGGGGCAGGGGTCATATACGATGAAATTTCCAATTTGGAGCCTTGTCAAGGCTTTGCCACCCAAAGACAAAATTATGATCCCACCTTTCCTTAAATCCTATAAGCCGTGATGTCATTTGGGAAAATTAATATGGGGGAGGATTTTACCTTGTTCAATTTGAAGGATTTCTTTTAGGGATCTGTGCCTCTTAAACTTTATAGTGCATGCAAATCACCTGAGTATCTTGTTCAAATGGAGGTTCTGATTTATCAGGTCTGTGGGTATCTGGGGCCTGAGTGTCTGCATTTTCAACAAGCTCCCAGATGCCACTGATTCTGCTGCTCCAAGGTCCATACTTAGCATGACAAGCTTTCTAATTAGTATTTGAATTATAAAATCATGTAAGAGCCTAACCTTCTAGTTCTGTTTATATTTATTGGATTATATACTCCTTAAGGGCAGGGATTGATTGTCTTTGCTTTTTATTGTATTAGACTCAGCATTTAGTTTAGGAAATGGCAATTATTAGGAGCTAAGTAAAAGATACTATTTATATAATTACATATGAAAGTTTGCCACGTTGAGTCTTTGGAAGGAAGATATGTATATTTTATTATTCTTTTGGTCTGAATTTATCTTTCACAATGATGTAGTTGAAATTAGCCTAGAATTTAGGAGAGTCTGTAATTTTTCCCAATTAGTTATTTGAGTGATATCAAATGGATTTACATCCTTTAGAAGAATTCACTTTTTGCAGAAAATTTTATTTTGATATCACTTTAAGTTATAACTCAGAGCTAGAACGTGTTTCATTTTTAGAATCGTCACTGTATTCCAAAATGTATATGAAAATACAAAGGATCTAGAATGACCAAAACAATCTAGATAAAGAAGAATAAAGTTGCAGGACTTTCTCTCTCTCTCTTTTTTTAACGATAAAGCTATAATAAACAGAGTATGGTATTAAAGAATAGTCAGATGAGTGATGGGACAGAATAGAGGGTCCAGAAAAAGATCCAAACTTTTATGGTTAAGTGGTTTTCTACAAGGATGACAGAGACGTTTAATAGGGAAAGGAAATTCTTTTTAACAAATAGCACAGGTACAACTGGATATCCAAATTGAAAAAAAACAAAAACAAAACTCTTTGGTTCCTACCTCTTATACAAAACTAATTCAAGAATTTAGACCCAAAGTAAAAGCTAAAACTATAAGGTTCTAGAGAAGAAAACGACAGTATTCTCAAGATCTTGGGGTAGGCAAAGATTTCTTAGAAAGGACCTAGAAATACACTGACATAAAGAAAAAAATTAATAAAGCATCACTAAAATTAAAACCTTCAGCTTTTTGAATAATACCATTTATAAAAAAGGAAAAGATAAGCCACGATTTGGAGAAAATATTCTTAATACATATATCCAACAGAAACCTTCTATCCAGAATATATTAAGAACTCCCACAACTTAATAATGAAAAGAGAAGTTTTGAAACTGAAGAGAGCTGGTAGTTGTATGACATTGTGAATACATTAAAAATCACCAAATCGTACATTTTAAAATGGTTAATTTTATGTTATGTGAACTTCACCTCAAGTAAAATAAATAAATAAATGAAAAGAGAAACAAAATGTTCTGGAATTAGATAGTGATAATGGTTGCATAACATAGTGAATATACTAAAAATCACTGAATTGTACACTTTAAAATGGTGAAATTTTATGTTATGTGAATTATATCTCAAAAAAAATTTTTTTAAAGAGAACAGTTTTAAAAGAGGAATAAAAGACATGAACATATACTTCATGAGAAGATATAGAAATAGCCAACAAGCACATGAAAAAGTATACAACATCATTAGTCATCAGAAAAATGCAAATCAAAACTATAATGAAAAATTACTACATATCCACTAATTTGTCTAAAATGAAAAAGACAGGACTACATGTTGGCAAAGATATAGAGCAACTAGATCTCATGTATTGCTGGTGGGAATGTAAAATTATACATCTATTTTAGAAAATTGGTAGTTTCTTCAAAAGTTAATAATACATCTATCCTATGATCCAGCAATTCCATTCCTAGGTATTCAAGGAAATGAAAACATGGCCATTAAAAGTCTTATAAGAATGTTCGTTGCAACTTAATGATAGTTGAAACCTAGATACTGCCCAAGTACCTATGACAGGAGAATAGATAAACTGGTACATTCCTAGAATGGATTGCTATTCATCATTATAAAGGAAAGAACGACTCATACAACAGCACAGGTGAAACTCAAAAACATAATGTTGAGTGAAAGAAGCCGTACACAAAGAAGTACCTACTGTGTGGTTCCATAGATCAAAACTAATCCACGGTGATAGTGATCAGAATAATGATGGCTTCTGGTAAGGGGAACTGACTGGGAAAGGGACCCTGGGAACTTTCTAGATTGATGAAGATGTTCTGTATCTTGGCATGGGGGAATTATTCAGGTTTATGTACTTTTTAGTACTAATAAAACTATATACTTAAGATCTGTTTATTCCACTATATGCAATTTAAACCTCAATCAAATACAGTGTACCTGTTTTCCACTACACTAATAAAATCTCTTGTGGTTTTGAGGTGCACAGAAATAATGAAGCTACTTTGTTTTTCTTTGTCATCCACATTTAGCACACTATTATGGAAAGAAGAAAAATAAAAGAATTGGGAGGCCACCTGGTGGGCATAGTAATTTAGCTTGTGCCCTGAAAAAAGCCAGTAAGAGGAGAAAGAGACGGAAAAATGTTTTTGTTCATAAGAAGAAACGCTCCTCTGCATCTGTTGATAATACCCCAGCAGGCTCTCCCCAGGTATGAGATCTGTTATGCACCTATGATGTCTAGTAGCCAAGTGACTACTGCTTTACAATATGGACACAGAAAGAATACCTGCAGATCTTTCTGATGCAGATCTCTGGCCTAGAGAAGATGGTTTTGTGGCCCAGGAACTGGTTTGTTCTGAATTTCAGTGAGACTTCTCTCCTTTTATAATATTCCAGGGAAGTGGGGGTGAAGATGAGGATGACCCAGATGAAGGGGATGATGATTCCCTCAGTGAAGGCAGTACCTCTGAGCAACAGGATGAGCTACAAGAAGAGTCAGAAATGTCAGAAAAAAAGTCATGCTCCTCTTCTCCCACCCAAAGTGAGATGTCCACATCGCTGCCTCCAGACAGACAAAAGAGAAAAAGAGAGCTTCGTACTTTTTCATTTTCTGATGATGAAAATAAACCTCCTTCACCAAAGGTACCATTTGAAAAATAGTTTCTTTTTGTCTCTCTGTCTAGAATTTCCTTCTAGAATCTAATTGTTAATGATACTAGCATTCCACCTCTTTCATAACAGGCTTGTATAGAATTTTCAGGGTCTCTTTTAAAATAATGCAGTGATTTACATGTGTCTCAAGGATTACTTGGAGATCAACTACTTAAAAGAGGGGAAGTCTCTTTCAGAGTACCGTGTTTCCCCGAAAATAAGACAGGGTCTTATATTTATTTTTCCTCAAGAAGACACCCTAGAACTTACTTTCAGGGTATGTGTTATTTTCCCCTCAAAGCCTCAGCTTGCAGCACGCACAGTATGGCCAGGACCTGACAAGGGGAGCCGACCTTGTTGGTGGGGCTGCCCACACCTTTCCGGTCACCTCTGGGATAGTAGCAGTCACGATGGGGCAGATGAGAAGGGCTGCTCATCTTCTTTAGCACTCCTCGACGAAATGCATGGGTTGTACAGATACACTGCGTAGCCACGCCCATCACTAGGTCTTATTTTCGGGGTAGGGCTTATATTGTGCAAATGCTTAGAAATCCTGCTAGGGCTTATTTTATGGGTAGGTCTTATTTTCAGGGAAACACAGTAGCTGTTTAAGTTAAATGCTTCATTGATATCTTATTTGTAGCCTGTCATTTAGCATTGTGAAAACTGCCTTCTTCTTTTGAGACAGAGTCTCACTCTTTTGCCCGGGCTAGAGTGCCGTTGCATCAGCCTAGTTTACAGCAACCTCAAACTCCTGGGCTCAAGCGAACCTTCTGCCTCAGCCTCCCGAGTAGCTGGGACTACAGGCATGTTCCACCATGCCCGGCTAATTTTTTCTATATATTTTTAGTTGGCCAATTATTTTTAGTAGAGACGGGGTCACACTCTTGCTCAGGCTGATTTCAAACTCCTGAGCTTGAGTGATCCTCCCACCTCAGCCTCCCAAAGTGCTAGGATTACAGGCTTAAGCCACCGCGCCCGGCCAAAAACTGCCTTCTTAATATTTTTCATAATATATATGGTTTTGTAGAAATAAATTATCTTTCTGTTTCTGGTTAAGCCATTTGGTTAAGAATATTTAATATATACATATGTATACATTATAATCACATATACACTAAAGAATAACAGTTAAAGGCCGGGCACAGTGGCTCACACCTATAATCCTAGCACTCCGGGAGGCCGAGGAGGGTGGATTGCTCGAGGTCAGGAGTTCGAAACCAGCCTGAGCAAGAGTGAGACCCCGCCTCTACTATAAATAGAAAGAAATTAATTGGCCAACTAATATATATGGAAAAAATTAGCTGGGCATGGTGGCACATGCCTGTAGTCCCAGCTACTTGGGAGGCTGAGGCAGAAGGATTGCTTGAGCCCAGGAGTTTGAGGTTTCTGTGAGCTAGGCTGACGCCACAGCACTCACTCTAGCCTGGGCAACAAAGCGAGACTCTGTCTCAAAAAAAAAAAAAGAATAGCAGGTAAGTTAGTGTTCTACAACTGGATTGCTTTTTAAAAATACTTCATGAACAGAAGCAATAAATGTCTTCTTCTGATAATTTTGGCAAGCATTCTTTCATTGGAATTACCATCCCATTCACTTAAGCACCTTACCAGAGAGTGAACTAAAATAGACCAAGGAACAAATGGGAGAGTTAAAAATTATTTTTCTGTGTTAAATTATACAAATAATATTTGTGCTGAAACTTAGAGATAAATTCTTTCCCATTGATAATTTATATTACAAAAGACAAACATTTCTTGAGTACCCATGGGCCTTTTCTATCTTTGCTGGAAGAAATTATGTCCTAAGACCACTTTAAATCTGGTCTTAAAGGATTATAAATTTATATAGAGAGAGCTTTTTTAGAATAAAATAGCTCTTATACCATTTGGTTTTGTTTTGTTATGGGGAATGAAGGAAATAAGGATTGAAGTTGCTGAGAGGCTTCACCTGGACAGTAACCCCCTGAAGTGGAGTGTGGCAGACGTTGTGCGGTTCATCAGATCCACGGACTGTGCTCCATTAGCAAGAATATTCCTAGACCAGGTAATTACAGATACTTACAATTTTTAGTAATATGTCTCTTTAGCAAAGAACTATGGGTTTAATAGTAATTTATTTACAAATTTTAGGAAAAAAGTTTTGATTCAAAAGAAAAAAATTGTTTAGTTCCAATTTTAGGAGTGGAAAGGTGATAAAAAGCTATTTATCAGACTTGCTCCATAGTTGAAGCAGATTGTCATTGCATTTCCATTATTCCTGAGAATTCAATTCCAGCCTCCGCATACTTAAATGGCTTAAAATCAAGCATGCCATACTTAATTGTCCTCATTTTTTCAAAAATAATGATTTGCTTATTTTAAAAAAATTATCATCTGTAATATGTTAGGCTCTAGAGTGGTGATCAATTTTAAGGCAAGCTTTCTGAAACACAATAGTGGACTTAAATAAACATTGGAATAAATTTTGTTTTAATAATTAGGGAGGGTCAAAACTGAAGGTCTTTGAAGAGCTCTTCAGGATTTTATGAACATTACAGAGTAAGAAATCATTGAATTTTATAGTTAATATTTTGTTTCTGATTTAGAAAGAGCCCTGTAAAAAGATGACACAATTAATTGCCAGTTACAGGGATAGTTTACTGAATTTCTGCCAAGCAAATACTCTGTAGAGTGAATTCTTATCCTTGGTAAAACTTAATTGTTTCTTGGTAAAACTAATAAAACTTTATTAATTCTGAAGTTTCATTAGTATGGAGGACTGTGGAGGCACTTAAAAGGAAATGTGTGATATTTGTTTAAAAGGAAAAAGTAAGGAAAGGAAAGCACAGGGACTCCAATTTTGACAAAGCCCTAGAGTATAGGGGCTATCATGATCGAGCTGCCATTCATATGCACATCACAGATAATTTGTATTTTATGCCTCAACAGGAAATTGATGGGCAGGCCCTGTTGCTCCTTACTCTTCCCACTGTTCAAGAGTGCATGGACTTAAAATTGGGCCCTGCCATCAAACTTTGCCATCACATAGAGAGGATCAAGTTTGCTTTTTATGAACAGTTTGCCAACTGAGAAGAACAACCAAAGTGAGCTGGATTTTTGAAGCACAAATGCAGTGAATCCTTCTGCTGGCTGTACAAGTGGAGCTGGAATAGTCCTGGGGCTCTGGGCCCTGCAGGTGTCTGTCTGCTTGTTCTCTTTGCACTTTCAGGGAAGGATGACCCACATTGAGGAAGCAAAAATTGTGCACAGAAATGGCTCTTCTGCCAGTGGAAATGTGGACATATCTTGTGCAGCAGATTGCAGATTTTAAAAAATAAAGGTTGTAAGGAAAAGACTTACATAAGAAGAATAAGTATTTCCAATGTTGTGGCCTAAAAACAAAGAATAATCTAGGCTGCTGGAAATAACCCTTTTGGTGGTTTTGTTTTCATTCTGTTCCTTCCCATTGTAGATTGAACTTTGTTCTCTGCTTTCTCTTTCTTGGAAAGAGAGAACATAGCTTTAAAGTCAGCACTGATCTGGGATTGTGCCTAAGGCACATTAGTGCTTCTTTGTCATTGTGTTTTTAAACTTTTTAAAATTAAAACATTTCATTTTGGGGATGATATGTGGCTCTAGGGTTTTGAATGTATAGTCACACTTTGATCCATTTAAAAATCTATTCTTAGGTGTTCCTTTGTTTACTACCTCTGTTGATAATTGAGCTTATTAGCCATGTATGAGGTTTTTTGTATGATGCCATTTTTAAGCTACATGAACACTACAACTATGATAGAAGTTGGGGGTGGGGTGGGGACAGTTTTTTTTCTTAAAAACATTATGTGGGCACTTATACTAGTTGCTTAACTGACCTGATCTAAGAACTCTACAGTTGTTCTCCATCTTCACCCAGTTTGGACTACCTGTGTTAAGTAGCATTGGAAAGACAGTTAGAATTTCAGTTTAATTGTTCTCTCCCTGTTAATTCTCATAGAGACTTCAGTGGCTTTTATTTTGTGTTTACATTTCCTAGAATTGTTTTTCTACCTCTGTTTCATATCTAGAGTCCTTACTTGGAGTCAAAATTAGTAGGTGTTCCTTGGACCCACAATAAAGCCCATTTCCCTTTCTTTCTAGATGTCTCCAGGTAGAGAGTGTAGAATCACAGCAGGGAAAATGTGTTTTAGGGGGTGATGCAGAGTATGAAATTTGTGTACCAGTGTCCTCAGCGGCTGGATAAAGATTGAGAGGTGATTCAAGATTCTGGAAACCTCTTTGCCTTGTCACGCTTACACTTTTCTTCAGTTAATCCTTTAAATTAAATGTAATCTATAGTCTGAAGATTCTCATTTAAACTACTCAGCGTTCTTTTAGATGTATCTTTTGACCCAGCTCAAGTTAACATGAAACTCCAGATGAATTTTCACTTGTGATTCCACTTCTAGTCATTATAGAATAATAGCATTTGCTATACTGTTCCAGCCATGAGGAATGAGGAAAAACATATATAGATTGCTCCTTTAAATGGTTTGCTTTGCTGAGTGTTTTTTTTTTTTTTATTAGCCTACTCACCTGCAAATTTATAACTAGGCATTCTTCCTCAAAATTTGAAAATTGTTTTAAAACTGCAACCTGGGTAAATTCTAAACAATTATACAAATATAAGGTAATATTTCTACAAATTTAAACTCACTGTGATTTTTTTCCTTCCCCTCCTCCTCCAACCTGTTTTTATGGACATTGGCAGACAGTTTGTCATCTGGATCATCTCTTCATTGGATAATTCATGAACAACCTTAACTCGAGCCCTCCACCAAATCATATACTAAGGCATTAACTCATTGCTTATGTTACTACCAGATACATGTGGAAAGAAGCATCATTTAGGTAAAAGTTAATATGTTTGGCCAGGTGCGGTAGCTTACGCCTGTAATTCTAGCACTCTGGAAGGCCGAGGCGGGTGGATTGCTCGAGGTCAGGAGTTCGAAACCAGCCTGAGCAAGAGCAAGACCCTGTCTCTACTATAAATAGAAAGAAATTAATTGGCCAACTAATATATATAGAAAAAATGAGGCAGGCATGGTGGTATATGCCTGTAGTCCTAGCTACTCGGGAGGCTGAGGCAGTAGGATTGCTTGAGCCCAGGAGTTTGAGGTTGCTGTGAGCTAGGCTGACGCCACGGCACTCACTCTAGCCTGGGCAACAGAGTGAGACTCTGTCTCAAAAAAAAAGTTATTGTTTGTAACTTTGAAATCCAATTTTTAAAAATTTGATTAATTCTGTGTCTGTGGAAGAGAAGCATTATATGATGCTGGGAACAATCAGCACTAAACAGGTAGGCTTTGAGGGTGGGGGTGGTGGTGTTGATCTTGCTTAATAAAATTTCCTGAGAGCTGAGCAGTGAAAGCACTAAGGCAAAGAGGATCCCTTGAGGAAGATCAATGGAACAAAAATTTTCTGGAATTAATGTTGAGGACCTCATGTTATTGTCTTATTTAGGAAAATGAAATATATTTCCTATGAGAGGGAATTTACCAAATGTGACAACAATGAATACATTATTTTGTCTCTGTTTTGGCCTCTCCAGAAACCATAGAATTTAGAACCCCTCTCTTCACAGGTGAGGGGATGAAGCCACTGAATGGTGAAACACAGCCCCAAGTAATCTCTGATCTGGGTAGAGTTGGGGGCCAACAGGCTTGTCTGTCTATACCATGATTATTCAAGCTCAGCTTTCTCCTAGAGAAAGGCTGACTCTAAATGGTCAAACAAGTAGAGTTTCCTTTAATTCTTGCATTCTCCTACTGAGATATAGTTTATCAGGTAATTGCGTCAAAGAAGAATTATATTACCCCAGCCCACACTCCCAGATGTTACATAACAGGATAATTATTTGGGAATTTAGCCCAGGGCATTTTTTAAAGTTAGACTTTAGATTCCATTTACTTCATAAGGCTGCTGAGGCTGGGCTGGGCTGGATAGCAGTGATGGTGTGATTCCTGTGATTTTTTTTTTTTTTTTTAGAGACAGAGTCTTGCTCTGTTGCCTGGGCTAGAGTGCCGTGGCATCAGCCTAGCTCACAGCAACCTCAAACTCCTGGGCTCAAGCAATCCTCCTGCCTCAGCTTCCCGAGTAGCTGGGACAACAGGCATGCGCCACCAGGCCCAGCTAATTTTTTCTATATATATTAGTTGGCCAATTAATTTCTTTCTGTTTTTAGTAGAGACGGGGTCTTGTTCTTTCTCAGGCTGGTTTCAAACTCCTGACCTTGAGCAATCAGCCTACCTCGGCCTCTCAGAGTGCTAGGATTACAAGCATGAGCCATCGCGCCCGGTTAGATTTTAAGCTTACCGTGTTGGGGTAAAATGTTTGTATGTTGCACATACGTGCGTGAACTTTGTTTTTTAGAGAGACCAACTTCTTAAATTTATGAACGTACATTATATGGGGGCTGTGTTTGTCTGGATTTCACCTGTAGTTGGCCCCACAGCCTGCCTGGTCAGAAAGTTTTTCATGACCCCTTTTTGACCCTGACTTGACAAGCTTAGAAACAGGTTAGTGGACCATTTCATCCTCTGGACCTTGAAAAGATGGCTGACCAATATCAGACTATATTACTGCGATGTTAGTGTGCTACAAAAACCTTGTACTGCACATGCAAATTTGCTGTGACATTTTGACTGTACTTCGTGGGCTTGTGGGGACTATGCCATTTTCCTTTGTAAGCTACCTTCATCCTTCTCATTTGAAACAGAGTTGAAGTGGTTAATATAAGGAATACATTAATGGGACCTTTTACCCTGCCTGCCTTTCTTAGCAATGTAGGTGGCTTCCAGCACACATCTATGGTATAGATACATAAGGTCAGGGAAGAGTGCTTACCAACCTCTGGAGAAGATGAGCTTCTTGGTAAATATTTGTTGACTTTATGATAGAGGCAAACAGGAAAACAGTTTAGAACTTGGCCTTTATATGTCTTTTCTCCTGAAAGTAAAATTTCTCACTGTGAGAGAGAGGGCATTGGACCATAGCTTCCTCAGGG
This sequence comes from Mirza zaza, assembly GCA_008750895.1. Taxonomy (NCBI): domain Eukaryota; kingdom Metazoa; phylum Chordata; class Mammalia; order Primates; family Cheirogaleidae; genus Mirza; species Mirza zaza. The sequence goes on along the minus strand of VSMD01092486.1, from coordinate 9,380 downwards.
CTTTAATACATTTTACTTGCTATCTAGTACCAATTCAATCACTAATGTGCTACCTGAATACAGTTTAAAACGTCTAGGAGGCCTTGGGTAATGTACTCAGAGTCATTTCCCTCTCTCAAGCCAAAAAGTGTTTCCAGTGGACACGTAGAACTTTAGGGAATCTACATGGGAAATCTACATGGGAACAGGTACTTATATTTATTTGGCACCTATCACCAAAGACTGTTCTATTTAAGACACCATTTACTGGTTTGATTTATTCCCATGGCTCTGGGAAAGTTATTAGGAGGTTAGCCTCTACAGTGGAAGCACACCTTGGATTTAAACTCTGGTTGTGTATGTTGAAGATGTTCTGCGTGTGTATATACATGTGCAAGTTCAAAAGTGTTCTGTGTTATCAGTAGGAAATTTGTTGGCCTTATGAAGATGAAGGAGAAGATATCACTAAGAGAAATACAGTATTAATCTTGGTGGGGACTAGGTACCCCCTTTTTAAGCTTGAATTTTAATTTCCTAGTTCCCAGGTCCACTGTAAGTAACCATGTGTCCTGGTCATGGTGCTGACTCAGAAACTCTGCAGGTCAGAAAGCCTCCTGTAAAACCAAAAAGAAATAAGTCATTTTCCTGCAATTATAATTCTTCGTTGACTTTATTCCCTTTAAATGCTTTACTAGTGAGTTTTGTAGCTCCCACATGTGAGAAGGAAACCTGAATTTATCTAAATAAGCTGCCTATGATTTGGAGTTTGGCATAAGCTCAATGCCCAGTCTAAATGGCTCTGGTTCCAGGCCCACTCACATAGGGTGTTTTCCTCAGTATGTGTCTCAGACCACACAGGTAGCCTTGTTTCTGAGGGCAGCCTTAAGGGAGACATATAGAAGGTGGTGGGCATTCAGTGCACAGGTTGATTTTCTTGGTTGTGGTGTTTAACAAGTCTGATATTTTCACAAAAACCAGCAAGACCAGGAGTGGAGGGTTGGGGGGATGGAGAAGTAGGCCTAAAACTCCCTCTTCTTATGTCTTTTCTGACTTAACACACCATTGGGTCTGTCCTGGTGCTATGGCCTATTACAAAGGACAGTTTTAAAACAGAAACAAGCCACACAGCCTTGTAGGACAAGTCTTCAACACCAGCACTAAAGCTGAGCTATGATGGGAGGCAAGGGTCTCTCAGTATTTCCAGAAGCAAAGGATAATGCTGACTAGTGAAGTGGCGCCACCATTGCTGATGGGAGTGCCTGTTCTCAGGATGTGTGGAAACTCAGGCCTAAGGGTTTCTACATGGTTTATTCAATATAACTGCATGCCTGCTGCAGAATGGAGGTGGACAAAAGTGTTGAGAGGATGAGAGTAGGCTTATCGCAGATGATTGAGAGAGGTTACAAAGATGAGGCAAAGTTAGAGGTGGGCAGTCCTTTAGCTCTTTTTGCATGAATCTCTGAGGAAGGTAGTCTGAATGTTTCTCTTGAAATTTTAAATGCTCATTTCTTTTTCTCTCCCTTTCTTCCTTTTTTTCAGTAAATATTCTCTAAAGACAATCAGAGGCCTGCCAGGGAGGGACTCCTGGCTGGTTCCAGCACTGTCCTTAGGCCTCTTTCTAATTCTAATTCATTGGAACTGACGCACTTTGTGTAATGTATTTTGCCTTTTTTTTTTTTAAGCTGCTCGTTTAGAACAAAATGAAATGCTTATTGCATTGTATCCTTCCTGCTTGCTGTTTTTCTTCTTAATTTCAAAGTTATGCATTGAAGATAAAGTACAATTAAGGAGAAATATGCACAAGAATACCTATTAAAATAACTCCCGTCAACTTTGATGGTATAACTTCAAAGGATTAAAAAAAAAAAAAACTATTTTGGATGAATATTTTGTGTGGGGTTTTTTTTTTTTTTTTTTTTCTGGAAATGTGATTGTATATAAACTGTGGTACATTATGACAGTTTGAAGTGGTTGTGAGAAAATTAAAGAAAACAGGTCTTAAGCTATGTTTAACTTTATTTGTCCTAATTTGACAGTAAGGAAGACATTCTGGCCAGAGTAAATTCTTCAAAACTCTTTCCATTGGGGCCTCAGAGAATCATTTCTGAGCAGATGAGAAACTTCCTTCCTACTTTAATAAAGTTCCAAAGTTCTCCCCCCTCTTGCTGTCTCACCCTTTCCCTTCTGGATTTAGGTATGCTTTTTTTTTTGCCACAAGATCTCACTACATTGCCCAGGCTGGTCTTGAACTCCTGGCCTCCAGCCTTTGTCCCACCTCAGCCTCGTGAGTAACTGGAACTACAGGCACACGCTGCCTCACCTGGCTCAGGATTTAGGTACTTTTTCATTGTTTTAATATTTATTTATTTATTTAATTTTTATGTTTTTTTAGAGATGGAGTCTCATTCTGTTGCTCAACCTGGAGTGCAGTGGCCCGGTCATAGCTCACATAGCTCACTGAAGCCTCCTGAGCTCAAGCAATGCTTCCACCTCAGCTAGGACTACAGGTGTACACTACCATCTCCAGCTAATTTTTTTTCTTTTTTTAAGGTGGGGGGTTCACTGTGTTGCCCAGGCTGGTCTCGAACTCCTGGCCTCACGTGATCCTCCCACCTCAGCTTCCCAAAGTGCTGGGATTACAAGTGTGAGTTACCATGTGCAGCCAGCTTTAAGTATTTTTTTCCTACCTTTCCAGTTCAGGAAAGGTAGGAAAAGAATTTTCCCACAGTGACCTTGCTCCTGGCATTGGGGATTCTACCCCTGATCTCTGAAGACTGCTTCTTGTTCCTCTATAGTGCTTTGTCAAAAACTTCATTTTTCAGATCTGTGTGCAATTTTCCTTGAGCTTTGTCTTCACGCAATCAATAGTCTTATGCCTAACCACAGTCTCTTCTGCTTTAAGACACATCCTCTTTGGTTTTCTCTGAACATGTACTGTTAACTGTTGAGCATCCTTATAAGATCCCTCTTAAAGACAGTAATGCAGTTCTGATTTTCCCTTATCCATTTTTTTCTTAACCTGATTTTCTGTATTTGCCCATGGTCAGTACTTGGGGAGAGTTTTAAATTTTATAAATTAAAATTCCATTTAAATTAAAAAGCATTTTGTTTCATGTTCTCTGTGTGAGGCACTATGTTGAATTCAAGGGTGGAAAATACCACCTCCTGTCCTCAGGAGGCTCACATTCAGCTATGGCAGAGAGACATGTATAGCTGTCAAATTAAGCAGTTTTAAAAGTTCTGGTTGCCGGGCGCGGTGGCTCACGCCTGTAATCCTAGCACTCTGGGAGGCCAAGGTGGGCGGATTGCTCGAGGTCAGGAGTTCGAAACCAACCTGAGCAAGAGCGAGACCCCGTCTCTACTATAACAATAGAAAGAAATTAATTGGCCAACTAATATATATGGAAAAAATTAGCCGGGCATGGTGGCGCATGCCTGTAGTCCCAGCTACTTGGGAGGCTGAGGCAGGAGGATCGCTTGAGCCCAGGAATTTGAGGTTGCTGTGAGCTAGGCTGACGCCATGGCACTCACTCTAGCCTGGGCAACAAAGGGAAACTCTGTCTCAAAAAAAAAAAAAAAGTTCTGGTGGAGCAGCACACACAAGTTAATGTGGGGAGCATGGGGGAGGGGGAGGTAATGTAGGCCTTGAAGTATGAGCAGCAGTTCATGGAGCAGGAGAAAGGGAATAGCATCCATACAGCTAGAATGCCACACAAAGGTACAGAGGTGCGAAGGTATAGAGAAGTGTGTAAGGGAAAGCTGGAGAATTGCAATTTTTTTCCTCTGGATAATCAGGTTAATATTTCTGTTAACCATGAAAGCTTTTAAGATAGCATTTAACTCTCTTAGGTAATTGGAATTTCTTGGGGCTATTTCATAGGGAAGATTTTCCCTAGAGATGATATTCAACACTGGTAGCCCAGTGTCAACTGGACTCTTACCATGTGTCCACTGATATTACACAGCAGGAAGGAAAAGGGCTCTAGAGCACCAAGAGGCCAGAAGGGGCTAGGAGAGTGGATGAGAATGGGGACTAGAGTACCTAGTAGAGGCAGAAAACAGGACCTAAGGAGTTAGAAAGGGTTAGGTCGGAGTGGCTGTGTGTCCAGGGGAATGTTGGAGACAGGCAAATACCAATCATTTGTTTTAGTGAGTCATGTTCAAAATGTAGTTGTACCCCCTACATGAATAAGATGGGGATATGTGCACATCAAGTTTTCAGTGTAAACCTGGTATATTTCTAAATGAAAGTTATTGGATTTAAGTGACCATTTAAATTATGTTTACGGGGCCTTGGGGACTTGGGGCCTTGAAAAGCATTTGGCCAGGGAAGTAGGAGGACTCAAATGCCTGAGTTGGGGGGAAGACGCCCACAGTCTTAGATTGTTTTCCTTAACCTCCTGCTTCAGAATAATCCAGGCTGCAGACTATTGGGCCCCATTGCTGAACTATTGAATTGGAACCTCTGAGGGTGGAATCCAGGTGTATTAGCAAATTGTCCAGGGTATAAGGCTTTACCTTAGAGGGAAAAGAATTTAATCACAGACCGTCCCTGCTTTTGCCTCAGGACCTGGAGCTCCTGGTCTCTGGGCTCTCAGTCCCGCGCGCGCAACCCGACTCACCTGGTCGGTCGGCCTGCGGCGGGGACCTACGACCCCGCCCCGTAGCCCGGGCGGGAGCCCCGCCCCTCGGGGAGAGCCGAGCGACAGAGGCCCGCCCCCGCGCCGGGTTGGGCCAATCAGGCGCTGCTGTCTCAGACGTCGGCTTACGCGCGGCGCTGACTCGGCTGCCGGGCGGGGGTACCGGCTCCCGGCTCGGGCTCCCGGCTCCGGGCGGGGCGGCGCGGCCTTGGCAGGCAGCGAGGCCGGCGGGCTGCGGCGCCCCGCGCCCCTCCCGCCAGGCCCGCCATGCAGGGCCCCGCCGGGAACGCGAGCCGCGGACTGCCGGGCGGGCCGCCCTCCACAGTCGCGTCTGGGGCGGGCCGCTGCGAGAGCGGCGCGCTCATGCACAGTTTCGGCATCTTCCTGCAGGGGTTGCTCGGCGTCGTGGCCTTCAGCACGTTGATGCGTGAGTTTGGGCCCCCCGCCCCTCCTGAGGCCCTGCGCGCTCAGCCCCGGGCCCGCCCGCCTCGGGGCTCGTCCTGCCCGAAGAGTTCAGGCCTGGGGACCCGGGTCCTTTGGCGGAGGTGCCTTCCTCCCTCGCGAGCCCAGGCTGGGCATTACAGACTAGGGAGTAGTCCGGGACCCCGAGTCCTGAGCCTCGCGCCTTATCGCTGTAGCCTCTAGCCAAGAGTGATCCAGCCCCTCTCCACCTTACATGTCTCTCTTCAGAGACGCCCACCTGAAACTGGCCCCCCTCCCATGTTGCCATCTCGAAGTTAGCCCACTTCTCAGCCTGGAGTCGTGACCCCAAGGGTGGCATCCTCCTCTCTGTCCCATCTCAAAGGCTCTTATTAGCCTCTCCTTCGTGCTTTGAACCCACATCCCTAAATCCCTCGTCTAATGCCGAGCTCTTTTCTGCACCTTCACTCTTCAAGGATTTTCCATCTCGTTCACGTTTAAATCCTACTACCCTTGCAACCTTGTCAATACCTGGAGTGTTAGGGCCATACCTTCCGTTTCCTTTGGTCAGGGCAAGACCCACCTAGACTGCCTTCCCCCTCAGATACCTTCCTTCCTTTCCTTTCTCCCAGTACAGGCCCACCTGTTTCATCTCTGTCCCAAGCCTTCTTAAGTAAGTCTCATCTCAAGCTTCCCCTGGCTTTTTCCTTTTCCAATCCACTTTTATCATTTATATTTTAAGTTTCCTTCTTTTCCATGAAACTTGGACAACCTAGTGGCTGAATAGGGAAGGAGGCTCAGAGGGTCTGGGGAGGTCTCAGAATCCCTTTGCTAAGTCACCAGGGACCCTTCCTTAGGAGTTCCGTGAGGAGGAAGGAAGCCCCACATGGTTCTTCTGGAAAACTAAAAGTTCCACCCTGTTGTTATGTGTGCTGTAGGGTGAGGAGTTGTGCTCTTCTTAGAATACATCCTTCTTATTAAAGTAAGAAGCAGCTTTACTTAGGGTACAGGAATGCCCCTGAGATTGCATTTTAGGGGGAAGAAAACATTGTAACTATTTGTACAGAGGCATTAATTCAAAAAATGACTTGTTTTCAAAACTTCCTCACATGGGCAGAGTGGGAAGTTTCTGCAGAAATTATGTTCCTTGATACCAGGGAGGGATCCTGCAGTTGTGTGCACATGTCTTATAGGGTCTAAGGCTGGAGTGGCTGCCTTGCTTGTTTATAACAGGAGTGTTTCTTTGGGTGAATCTCCCAGGCTTTAGGTAACCCTGGAGAGTCTCTGATCTTGGACACCCCTTTCTTCTGGTCGCCTGGCCTTGATAAGCCTTACAAGTGCTCAACTGTGTATGTTCACCACTTCTTTCCTTTTTAGTCCCTACTTGCCTTGCTGTTTGCTCTGCTGAACAAATACCCACTTGTTCCCGCAGTAGTAATTTGTGACAACTTAGCCAAAATCAGCTGCTGACTTGGGTGCATTTACTGTATCCTTTGTGTTTTCAAGACATGTGAATGGGTCTTCACACTCCTCCCACTTCTCTTTCCTCCAGCCTGCCTGTCTTTCTCTCTGAAGGAACTATAGGTTAATTTTTACTTTGTTCCCTAACCTAACCCTAGCTCTGGCTGTTTTCATGGGTTTGATTGATGCTGATGGCCTGGCTTATCCCTTGGGATTTGACACTTGTGATTCAGAGAGGGAAATGTGATTATGACAGGGCAGAGTTGCTTGCAGCTGGGAAGTCTGCCAGTCGAATGGGTTCAGAGTGGAGTCTTCAGGGACACACTTCTTTACTTAATCTTCAGTGTGAGCACATGTGCAAATCCCACTGAGGTTGGTACTTTCTCTGGACTAGAAAGTAGACTCTTGCTCAGTGTGAGGCCTGACATGGAAGGAGCTTGTGGAAATGGCTGGTAGGTCCTAGGGTGATGTGGGTAGGAGTGATGGAGGGACGAGTTGGAAAGCTGTGTCTTCCCTAGGCACTGAAATGGAAATGAGAGTGAGAGCCTCATCCCCTACCTAGAAGCAGACACAGCTGGACAAGGAGGATTCCACTGACTAGGACCCAGAAAGGAAATTGGCTTTCTTATCGCTCAGATTCCTTGGTCCTGTTGAGATAGAACTGTGGATGCTTTTCCTTCTTGAACTGCTGGGAAGAGGAGGCAGTCCCTAAGGAGCTGCTTTACACTGAAATAGACTTTGCCGGGGAAGAGGAAAGGGGTGGAGGTAGTCTCGGGAAGTACATCTGTGAGTTCGTTGGCTTTGTCTTGGGTTTTTGGTCTTCCTGGTCACACAGTCTGCTTTGTCAGTCTGGTGGGGCTGCCAGGAGGGGAATCTTTAAAGCCAGGCCCCGGTGATAAGAGTGTCCACCTTGCAGCCCTTGAGGGAGGGACATCATGGTACGTTAAGATGAGGCCCTCCATCTTTCTTCAGTTCTGTTATCTTCTTCAAGCATATTTTAAATACTAATCAGTCTTTTCTAAGCATTTTAAACTAACAGCCCCTATCCTCTTTGAGGTCTTAATTCTTTTCCCTTCCAAGTACTTGTGCACCCCCCTCACCACTCACCGAGGGCTCAGTACTTCTTTTCTGGGCAGTGGGTTCAGTACTTCTTTTCTGGGCTGCTTCCCTAGGTCTGAGGACAGGTACTGTTCAGTTTTCCTATTGGACCAGCTCCGTGCTCTGGACAAGCTGTGAGGTAATTTTCTTCACTTCACATCCCTGATTCCAGTGAATCCTCAGGCCACTGTCTTTGTTTATTTCTCTACCCAGAAAATGAGTTTTTTCTCCACTTACAAATTGCTGGGTTTTTTCCCTGGGTGTTTTGTCCTGGAGAAATATTTCTCACATATATTAACGTCTCTGGGGAGGATTTCTCATTCTGGGGCTTTGATGGGCTTTTTGCCTTATTGTGTGGGTTTACAGACTGTCTCAGTCCAGGCAGTTGAGAGTGTGGGTGCCAGGTCATATATGTAGCCCATTCTTCGAGCCACATAAACATACAGACCATTACAGGTCACCACCCACAGGCATGTCCCAGCATCAGCATTGCCTTGTTAAGTTGATGGGCTTTCCAAAGGCTCCAGCTAAGATGCCCTCTGTATGCAAAGAAAGCTGAACAGACTTAGAGGCAAGTTTACAAAGATACTTACCACTTAAGGTTTTCTGGAATGTCACTGAAAGCCACTGGGTGAAATGCTTTAGAGAAATGCTTTAAACGAGGGCGCTTTGTCATGATCTGTCTGCAGAGCAGTTCCTCTTGATTTGGCGACCCTGTCTATAGTCTGTGACTTGATGAAGTCTCTCAGACTAGAGTCGCAACAAAACAGCTGAGCAGTCCTGGAGCTCAGCAAACAGTTCCAGCGCAAGGTAGTCGCCCCGCTATCAGCCAAAGGTCAGTATTGGCCACTGTGTGTGTTGGCATTTGGGAGTGTTTACTCTCAGGACATGCGAGTGCAAAGCAAACTCATGCCTCCTTCACTGTGCGGTCAGGGTTCTGGGCTAAAGTGCAGACAGAATTGGTTTTTAACAAAACAAGTATTTTGAGAGCTTGGATAAATCTGCCTGCCTATTTTCATGTTACAAACATAGGGACTAACCAGCTGGGAGAAATGTGTCAGTGTTTTACAAAACACTGCTGGCATTGAGAAGTGATAGCTTTTTTCCTATGGCCCAAAGTAAAATCACAAACCAGTCCACCCAGCCTTGATATCTTAATCTCAGATAAGAGTCCCTGGTGTTTTCTTTCATGGTGGACTGGCCTCCCTGTGTGCCCTGTGCAGACAGACTTGTGTTGGCACAACCTTTCCTACAATCATCTCTCCCCACTCCACTCCAGTTTTTATCTTAAATTATGTCAAACATAGAAAAGAAAAATAGTACAGTAAACACCTGTCTGCCCTCTACCTAGATTCAGCAGTTTTCACATTTATCATATTTGCTTTATGTCTGTTTTTTTTTTTTTTTTTGGTTTTGAAATCTTTTTTTTTTTTTTATTTCGGCTTATTATGGGGGTACAGATTTTAAGGTTTCAATAAATGCCCTTTCCCCCCCTCCCCCCACAAGTCTGAGTTTCCAGCACGACCATCCCCCAGATGGTGCACATCTCACTCATTATGTATGTATATACCCGCACCCCTCCCCCCTGCCCAATACCCTATTACTGTAGTACCTATGTGTCCACTTAGGTGCTGCTCAGTTAATACAAGTTTGCTGGTGAATATATGTGGTGCTTGTTTTTCCATTCTTGGGATACTTCACTTAGTAGTATGGGTTCCAGCTCTAACCAGGAAAATATAAGATGTGCTATATCACCGTTGTTTCTTAGAGCTGAATAGTACT
>VSMD01092480.1:0-29112 GCA_008750895.1 Mirza zaza | reverse complement strand
CAGCGCGGGCTCCCGGGCAGGTCTCAGCGGGGCCTCGGGAGTGGGCTCCGCCGCGGGCCCCGCTGGAAGCTGGGGGCTGCCCGGGCCGGGGGCGGCCTGGGCGGAGCCCTCGGATCGCTTGTGGATCTTGCTGTGGGACAGCAGGTTGGGTTTGTGCCGGAAGCGGCGGCCGCACTCCGTGCAGGGGTAGGGCTTCTCGCCCGTGTGGATGCGCCGGTGCGAGGTCAGGTAGGGCTTGTTGGTGAAGCGCTTCCCGCACTCCGGGCACTGGTGCGGCCGCTCGCCCGTGTGCACGCGGCGGTGGGCGATCAAGTTGGGCTTGTGCCGGAAGCGCTTGCCACAGCAGGCACACTGGAAAGGGCGGTCAACCGCGTCTCCGCCGGGCCGGGGGGCGGTCACCGCGGGGCGGCCCCTGGGCCGGGGCCCCAGAGCCTTGGCTGCTGCCTCCTCCAGAGCCTCGGCTACGTGCACCCGCTTGTGAGCGACTAGCTGGTCCCACTGGGCAAAGCTCCGGCCACAGTTGCCACATATGAAGGGTCGGGCCTCCGGGACAGGGGGGTGGCAGCGCCGCATATGAGCCTGAAGCTGCTTTCGTCGCCAGAAGCGTCTCTCACATTTGGGACAAGCAATGGGCCTCTTTGCAGCCGAGTGGGCCCGCAGATGCAGAACCAGGGCCACCCAGCCTCGGAAGCTCTGCCCGCAGAGATGGCAGGTGAAGCCCAGGTCTGGGGTGGCAGCAGCATGGACCTGGCGATGCAGCGCTAAGAAGGGGGCATGGCGGAAGCGACGGCCGCACTCGGGACAGGGCAGGGGCAGCCGGGCCAGGCACCGGCGGGCATGAAGCCACAGGGCCACCCAGCCTGGGAAGTGCCTCCGACAGTGTGCACAGCGGTGAGCCCTGCCCGGGGCCTGGCTGCCGGGCTGGGACACTGAAGTGCCTTGTTGCCTCAGCCTGCGGGGCTCCTTCTCCAGGGTCTGGGGTGACTCCTGGGAGGGCCCAGAAAGGAGTCGGGGCTGGGCTGGGCCCATGGCCAGGGGGCCTCTGCAGCGGCGTTCCAGCATCGGGTCCTGCTCTGCTGAGGGTGGAAAAGCAGAGTCACTCGAGAGACCAACTCAGCCTGCCCAGCTCCTCCCTTCCTGACCTCAGCCCCCCGGAGGAGGAGCTGGCCATCTGCGAGCTCCTAGAGCCCTTGATGGGAACTGAAATCGACTACTCTTCTATTTCCTTGGATGTTATATTTCAATTTGGGTTTCTAGATATTTGTTTTACAACTTTATTATCCTGGAAACTTCCAAACGGGAGGGACTCTGTCTGACACTTCTTGGAATCCATCATGGCAGCTACCCCAGTGTCAGGCAGGTGGTAAAAACACTTCAGTGTTGGATGCACATTCCTGCCACAGGACTCACTAGAAAACGTGGTCACATCTCCCTGCAGTGCCTTATGCTTTTTCAAAGCACTTCCTTGTTGCCCTCCCCTTGGGTCTGCTACTTCCCATTGCCACATCTGGGCTTCATGGCAACTCTGAGGCTGGACAAGTGGACGCTGAGCTCCCTGTTTGACAGATGAAGTAATTGTGAGACATCAACAGGTGACGGAACTCACCTGAGGTGACACAGTAAACCAAGGGCAGAACTAAGGCTAGGGGTCAGGTCTTCTAAACTCCCAGGGAAGTGTTCTTTCCTCTAAAACACCTGGGTTTGCAAGATCTTACAGAAGGAAATTTCTATAGCCTTTCATTCTTATCACACCACAGAGGAGCCCACACCAATTTTGGCCTTGTTAATCTCAATCTCCCACCACTGTAAAAGCATGGAGAACAAGTGAGAACAGCCTTTCTCAGCGAACAGCAAGAGAGCCCTGGGTGCCATTCCCAGCACAGTCTAATGCCAGGCCATTGCCTGTCCAGACTGTGCCCACACTCTGCCCGCCTGCCCTCTTCCACACACACACACACACACCGCCTGTCCAGACTGTGCCCACACTCTGCCTGCCTGCCCTCTTCCACACACACACACACACGATTAGGACATCACAGGAAGGAAAAACTCTCCCTAAATCCAAGGAACACCCACAGCCTGCTGCCCTGAGGGCCTGATCTCTGGCTCTGCCTCTCTTAGGGTGCTGTGGATTATTGGGGCAAGAGAAGGGAGGAGAGAAGAGATTGTAATCTCTGTCCCCTGCCTGGTCCTGCCCCAATCTTGCCAGGGGTTGCCTCATGTTCAGCTCTTCCACAGTTTGGGGGAGCCCAGATTCCTGCACGAGACCCTCCTACGTGAAAAGGGGGCAGGGGTGGCTGTTACATTCCTCAAGGGCCTTCAGGGCCTGCTCTTAAGCTCCAGACACAATCCTCCTAAATTCCCTAGAGCCTCTCTCCTCCTGGGGAGCACAGCCATGACTCATTACCAATGCTACACCTAGCACAGGGAAGACCCCCAGGATATGAGACAGGGATCCTTCCCCTGAAGGTCCCTTTCCTTCCACCAGGATGGGGGCGGGGGCTGTGCTACTGGGGTTGTGGAGTGGTTTGGGAACACAGCAAAGCCCAGACTCTACCCTTGAGACTGCAGAGCTGGGAATGAGGCTTTTTCCAGCTCCTCCTGGGGATGTTCCTGGGGATACTTCTGCGGCTGCAGCGCCTGCTTCGGCCCACACTCCGGTAGCCCCCAGGTGTCAGAGAAAACTGCAGCAATAAAGACACCCCTACCCCCATGGCAGAGCTCAGACCTCTGATTGCAGAGAGGCCAGCCTTACCTGTGGGAAGGGGAGAGAAAACATGTGTGAGGCTCTGAGCTGCTCTAGGGCGCTCATCTCTGTGTCCTCACCAGCCACAATCCCTCCCCCCACACAGCCACAGCTCCAGCCTTAAGCCCCACACCCTTCCTGGCAGAGTGACCTTAATGGATATTGGATTAGTAAATGAATGTGCCCCTTCACCACGGAAGTACACTGCTGCCTTTGGGGTCACTTCCTCTCCTGGTAAGGTAACAGAACGAATTCTCCATTCTGTGGACAGGGTCTGGGTTTTTCCTGATGGCCAAGGGCCGGCCTATGGCAGTAACTCTGGAATCCCTGCTGGCTCCCTTCCTCCACCCTCCTCCCAACAGGAATTCCAGGCCTATTTCCCATGGGGCTGCGCAGGGCCGGCTAGTGTGACCAGGACTTGGATCAGAACCCCGTTCTGCGTCTTAGATGGCCAAGGGTGGCTGAAGCCCGACAGCCGCCTTTTGTATTAGTGCATGTCCTCCGTCCACGTTCACGGACACACGGGACTTGCTCCTACGAGTGAGCCATTCGGGTCCCACGCACGGCGCAGCTCGCCGAGCCTGTGCGCAGGTGCGCTCGCCGGCCCCCAACCCGCCGCGGATCAGCGGTGTGCCCCCGCGCGCACACTCACGGTCACGCGCCCCGCAGGTGGAGCTGCCCTGCGGGCCCGCGGCGCCCCCCGCGCCCCTGCCGGGCCGTACCTCTCCGGTGGGCTGTGCAGGGGCGCGGCGCCCGTCCATGGAGCCCGAAGGCCGGCCTCCGAGGCCCGCTCCCCGCCCCGCCGCGGCGACAGCGGCAGGTTCGAGTTCACAACTGCCAGGCCCGTCCCCAACCTCCCCCCGCCGGGTTCCCAGCGCCACGTGACTACAGGAGCTGCCGAGGGTCAGTCGCCGGCTCGGGCGGCCGCGGCCTGGGGGCGGGGCGGGGCGGGACGGACGCGGGGCGCGCGCGGGGCCGAACTAGCGGGCCGAGTCAGCCCCGCCGTTGCCCCGCCCAGGCCGCCGGCCTCCGCGGGCCCGGCCCCGTCGCCATGGCGACCACCAGTCCCGGTTTTCCGGGACAGGCCCGAGCTCAAGTTTCCCGACCCTTTGTCCCTGCAGAGGACGCGCGCCCCGGCGACCGCGTGGCCGGCCTGTGGTCACTCGGTCGGGTCCGTCGTCACTGGCTTGTGAAAGGCTCCGGCCGCCCCGAGACTTCCGAGGGGGCGCCGTGCGGGGCCTCCCCCGGGCCGCGCTCCCCGCCGCGGGGCGCGCAGTGCGGACGCTCCCTCGCGCGGCGCCCTGGAAGTCCGCAGCTTCCGACTGGTTCCAGAGTGGGCGACGAGAAGGCCCGAGCATGCGAACTTCGCGAAGCCCCTATTCCTCTGTCACGGAAACTGAGAAAGAGCAGGCGATGCCGGGCCTCCTGTGGCGACGGGGACGGCGCGGGCGACGGCCGGCCGGGGGGCCGTGGGCACACGCGGGGCGTTTCGCTCGGAAGCGCAGCGGCCGCCGGTGTGGCGTCTGCGGTGGCAGGTGCGAGCCTGTGCCCGTGACTCACCCACTAGCAGGTGGCCCTGGCTTTCCTAACGAAACACTTCCCTAGGGTTTCCAGGCTAGTACTGTTTCATGTACTTTCATGCTTTTCAGCAAAAGCAACTTTTGAATTGTGCCATTAGTTTAAAACACTTTGAGAGGGAGCAGGGACTCTTCTTAAGGGGCTGCCGGGCTCCCCCCATCCCCAAGCATAGAAATAAAAATTTGAGTTCTTTCAAGAGAAATTCCCGGCACCTACGAAGCCCTGCAACCAGCAATTGGGGAAGTGAATGAATAACCCCTTAAGCGAGAAGATAATAATAACTTAAACAATAGTCACTGAAGTTAGTCAGAGTCCCAAGATGATTGGTTCCCTATAGAAACTAAAGATACCATCTCAATATATGTCCCTGAGTTGTTTTTCAGAAATCAGGACCTCCACCAGATGGAAAATGCCAACTGCTGTCATGTAGACCTCAGACAGACTGGAACCAGAACATGAATAAGGAAGTTCCAGAAAGTCCCCAGCCCTTAGCTCACTTTTGAGGGCCCCCAACCCCTGCTTTTAAAACCTTCGCTGTAAGCCCATCTGGGAGTTCCAGTCTTAAGCGTTAGCTGCCTGTTCTCCTTTTTAGGCACCCTACCATAAACACAATTCTTTCTCTCCCTGCAAATCCTGCAGTCGGAGTTTGGCTTTGCTGCATAGGGTGAGAGGACCTAAGTTACGTTTGGTAGCACTTTTAAATCTGTTGTATAAATAGGAAATAGGGGAACATAAAAATCTCTCATGCTTTACCTCCTAGAGTCAATTACATTTAATATTTTGGTACGTATCCTCTGGTGCTTTTTTCCAATGCATATCCATTCCATGTTTGGCATAATGCTTTGCAAAGATGTATGCTGCCTTCTTCACTTAACACGATATTGTGAATTTTCTCCCATTTTATTAGGTATTCCTTTATAACATGATTCTTCATGTCTGCATAAACGTACAAGTAGATTGTTTATAGATTTTCTATATACTTACAAATTTATCTTTTATTTCACATAACCTGATTTAAAAATTCTAGAAGTTGGGAACTGATGGGTCAAAGGCAAAGTGTATTTTTAAAATGTCTTCGACATTATCTTCCAGAAAGATTTGTTAGTTTTCCCTGAGAAGTGCCCATTTTTACATATCCTTGACAACACAGGCCTTTTTTTTCAAATTCAATTTGAAATAGTAATTTCTCATTGTTTTGGTTTGCATTTCTTAGATTACTAAGGCTGGACTGTTTATTCACATGGTTCTTTATTGCCAGTTTGTATTTTCTTTTTTGTGAATTTATGTCCCTTTGCCCGCTTTCCTATTTGCCCATTTTAAAAGTTGAGAAGTTGGTTATATTGTTGGGGTCACTCATAAAGTGGAGGTATTAACTACCTGTCATGGGTGTGGCAAACATGTTTCCTCCATTTGTATTTTAACTTTTTAATTTTTGGTGCGAGAAAGGTTTTTTATGTGCCAAAACCTATCAGTCTTTTTTTATGGTTTCTGTATTTAGAGTTATGTTTAGGCTACCTCCACCCCCAATAACATTTAATTTTGTAGTTTTATCACAGAACATAAGTTTTAATACCTAGTATTATAGTTTAAGTACTTTCCCTACATAGAGATTCCATTTTTTTTTGTTGTTGTTGTTCTTCAAAACTTCCTGGCCATTCTTCCCAATGAACTTTAGAATTTCTTGTCAATATTTTTAAAATCCTATTGGCATTTAGAGAGATTTAAGATTCCTGTCTCTCCATTTATTCAGGTCTTATTTTACCTACCAAAGTCAAGCTGTCTATTAATACATTAAATATTTAACTTTTATATTCTTCATGAAATCCACAAAAATGAAAAAAAATCTTTGTCAGATCATGTAGTTTGGGGGTTCAGAAAATGTGGTCATTACATTGTAGGATATATGTCAAGTTTAGTGGTTATAGAAGAACGAATTTTTGTACTGACAGTGCAATAAGAAGATACTCCAGCTTTTACCTAAATACTTAGTAATGACAGATAACATTTAGAGAGTATTTATTTTGTGTCAGGCATGGTGATAAACTCTTCACATACATACCTCATTTAATCCTGTCAACAACCTATGAAACAAACTCTTCTGATCCTCATTGTACAAATGAAACCAACTGAGACTCTGAGATGTTCAGAAACTTACCCAAGGCCACACAGCAGGATAGAGGCCCATTTGAACGCAAGCAGTGCCTCAGTCTCAACCGCTAAAGTTACATGTGTGAAGAAAGCACCAAGTGCTGGGCCGGCACAGAGTAGGTGGGCTGATGAGCGAGTGCAGCTGTCTAAAGCTTCTCAATGACTGCAATTTTGTTTGATTCCCACAGACCTTCGAGACCCCTCAAAGGAGAATTCCTTTATAGACTCGCAAAGTGTCTATAATCAGTCTCTCCTAGCAGGAAGGGTCTTCACTTCAACAAGACCCTAAACTACTCCCTCACTCCCCAGCCCCCACTAGAAGAAATGCCTCCTCACAGTCAGGAGTTAGCCACCTGCTGTCACTTCCTCTTTTAGTGTGGCCAAAGGAAGCTAAGTGTGACTGTGCCTTAGCTCTGCAGGAAGAAAATGAGTGGCAAAGGAGTCGTGGAGTGATTCCTGAGCCTTTGTGCCAGCTGGAAATTTAAAGCCTTGGTATTTGGGACTTGGACCTTCAAAATGCTTTAGAGACCAACAAGCCAAATGGTCAAATGGCCTAGCCCAGTGGAGACTGTCTCAGCTTTGACATGCTAGTTGGAGAAAGATAGGGCTGCACAGGGTGCTGGGCCCCCAGGAGGGTCCGTCTTCCCCTCCAGCAGTGCCTGGTTCCTGTGGCCGGATTAGATGGCAAAGTAGGTGAGCATTTTAGGGGCTAAGGGGAAGGACGTCTCCAGAAATCCTCTATGAAGACGCCCAAGTGTTTAGAAACAGCCTAGTATCTGAAAGAGGGTAAACCGCACCCACCTCTTGCAGATACACCCACCAGATATACCTACCAGATACCTAGTATCTGAAAGAGGGAAAACTGCACCCACCTCTCCTCCCCACGAGACTCGTACATCCAGCAAATATTCAATCAGTGCCCACCATCTGCCACTGTGCCAGCTGCCAGGCCCCCATGTGAGCCGGGCGGGGATGGTCCCTGCAGTGTTTCCACGTGGGAAAGGATGTGGAGAGGACCTTTACCTCTCATTAAACCATGGAACTCTCTCTTGGTTTGGTACTTAATACAAAATAAAACCAAATGCTCACTTGTAATTCCTGAATGGATGACTGGTGAAAACAGGAGGAGACCAGGGATCTGATGGGAAGAGAGAAACACAGAACTCACTTTAACTCTTACTGTTTCCTCCGGCTTCAGACAGCATCCCTAAGGCAGATTTCCAAGGCCCCCGTGTAGCTACTTTCCAGGTGGTTTGTGGAGGAGGCAGAGAGCACATCTGCACTGACCTTGATGAAGGACAGATCCGCTGGGTGAGCCTCGCACTGGCAGGAATGACAGGGACAGGCTGCGCCCCCTCCAGCCTTTGCCCTTTCCAGCTGGAGGGCACTGAGAGAAAGCCGCAGGGAGGCCGGAGTAGGCTGCCCCAAATAGCAAGGACTGTGAAGCCGAAGGCAATGAAGAAGTAAATGCAAGAAAGCTCTCTGCCCTTTATCTACCTAAAAGTAGGGCATAGCGTTACAAAGATAAAAGGTACCCCACTTCCCCTCTCTACCAGGGGGAGCAAAGGTTAACTACTGACGACAACTTTAGACCCTTATGGGCCTGGAGATGGTACCGGGGGAATCTCCACGAACATTTCCTAACTTGCCTTTAGCTGCCAGTTATTTGCCTATCCACATGGACCCACCCCTAGAGACTCCTTTTCCTTTGTCTTGTCACTTCTCTAAAAATTTACTATTCTTTGTTGAATCTGCTATATAAACTGGAATTAAAGTCACCTTTTTGAGAACTACTCTTTCCCTGGATGTCTCTCATGTATATGTGAAATACACATGTTAATAACCTTCTGTTGGTTTTTCTCTTGTTCGTCTGTGTTTTGAAACAGGGGTCCATTCTAACTTCGAGCCTACAGAATGGAGGAAAAACTACAGCAGCTTAGGCACACACTGAGAAGGCCCCCTAACTTTCCAAGATTTAGCATCTAGGTCAGGTGGAAATTCTTCAGGAAAAGATCAAAGTGCTCCTACTTATGCAGTTCTAAAAATATCTTTAAGTGCATGAAAACATGGATAATGCATGGCAAGGACAAATGCTGTAAGAGAAACCCTAGGCTGAGATCAAATGTCAATCCTCAAAACCTGGAGGCCCAGGACAATTTTCTGTTGCATATCTAGTTCCCGGTGTCTGCTAAAAGAGAAAGAATACAATTGGTAAAAAGGATATGAGGGAGATGTCTCAGGTTTCCTGCGGAGGAAACTGGTACGTGTGGATGCCCCACAGCTGCGAGGCCCATTTCCCACGCTTGCCACGCCTGGTGCCACCTGAACACCACAGTCTGTCCCACCTGGGTTTGGATAAAGGCAAATGTCAAAGACAAGTGGCAACCCTAATTTCTAAGTGAATTTGGGATGGTGTATGTGTGACAAATGGCACTGTCCAGTCCTCTTACTGAGGACTAGTCACTTATCTTTAGATGTGCAATGGGGTGCATATGCTTGGCTATATAAAAGGATAAAGTTTCTTCTTGTCTTTGCAATCTCTTTTTTTTGAGACAGAGTCTCGCTTTGTTTTTGTTGCCCAGGCTAGAGTGAGTGCCATGGCGTCAGCCTAGCTCACAGCAACCTCAAACTCCTGGGCTCAAGCAATCCTGCTGCCTCAGCCTCCCAATTAGCTGGGACTACAGGCATTCGCCACTATGCCTGGCTAATTTTTTCTGTACATATTAGTTGGCCAATTAATTTCTTTATAGTAGAGACGGGGTCTCGCTCTTGTTCAGGCTGATTTCGAACTCCTGACCTCAAGCAATCTGCCCGCCTCGGCCTCCCATTGTCTTTGCAATCTCTTAGCAGATTTCCTGTGATGTGCATCTCATTCTGGTTTAATGAGTGTTCAATAATAAAACTATTTTCTTTCTCTTCTTTCTCTGTGGAGAGGTTTTCTGGGTTAACAGGAGATTTGGGAGTTTTTTTGTTTTTTTTGTTTTTTTTTGAGACAGAGTCCTGCTTTGTTGCTCAGGCTAGAGTGAGTGCCCTGGCGTCAGCCTAGCTCACAGCAACCTCAATCTCCTGGGCTCAAGTGATCCTTCTGCCTCAGCCTCCGGAGTAGCTGGGACTACAGGCATGTGCCACCATGCCCGGCTAATTTTTTCTATATATATATATATTAGTTGGCCAATTAATTTCTATTTATAGTAGAGATGGGGGTCTCGCTCTTGCTCAGGCTGGTTTCGAACTCCTGACCTCGAGCAATCCTCCCGCCTCGGCCTCCCAGAATGCTAGGATTACAGGCGTGAGCCACCGCGCCCGGCCGAGATTTTGGATTTAATTACATTTCCCCAACATAATCTCCCAACTGAACATTCTTAGCTCACTCGCATCTACAAAGTGCCTTTTGCCACATAAGTTAACATTCACAGGTTCAAGGGATTAAGACCTGGCTATGTTTGGGGGGCTTTTGTTCAGCCGACTACACTGTTCCTACCCCATCACCTGCTAGCCTTTACTCGGCTTTATTAATCTTCACAGCACTTAACACCCCCCCTGAAATTAGTGGTAGAATTATTCATTTGGGTGGTTTTTGTCTCGTTCCCGTACTGCGACAGAAGCCACGCAAAGGCAAGGATTTGGCCTGTCCTTTTCACCCTAGCATAGCTGGCCCGGGGAAAGGTGTCCGGCCACGGAGCACTCAGTAACTGCTGTGGACCAAGTGAATGAGTCAATGCAAGCTCTATCCCACCGTTAAGCTCATTTGATCCACCCACACTGAATTGCCTTTGCAGCACTGTGAGCCAATTTTTAGCATTAACTTCAAGCTGTCTCAGCTTGGCTACTGCTTGTTAAGCAGGTGATGAGAGTCTACTAGAACTTGCAGTGAGAGGAAATACCTTTTCTTAGAGAAAGATGTAAATTTTAGTATTTGAGTATAGCCAATGGCAGGAACTTGGAAGACAGGTCTATAACTTGCTTCCTTACAAGACTCTGATTGGAGGTAGCAGGGCCCTAAACATATTCTTTTATCTGGAACATCATTCCCCTTAGGATACCTGGAATGTAAGAACCTATTTAGGGAACCTCTACCTGCCAGGGGGACCTCACCTGGCCAGAGTAACCAGCTGGTGGAAGGAGGGTGTTCTGCCCTCCGGTGACCATGTTTACCACCACACACCTCTTGGTGATTGGCACTTAGGACCGACCATTGCCAGGAAAAATCTGTGACAAATCATCTTGGTGCCTCAGTCAAAAAAGAACAGGCTTCACTTTAATTTAGAAATCGACTTTGTTACTCTTTCAAGTTCAAATCTCATCTATTATTACAATACCATGTCTCTTTCTACACCAAACTGGGATCTGGATCTATCTTCAACTTAATTCAGAAGATGAATTTAGAGCCAACTCTTGGTTTACTACCTACTAAAAACCAAGCTTAATTTGGAAACGCACAGAGATTCTAAACAGAATCTCTGCCAAGTCTGTGCGACGTAGCAGAAGCAGGTGTACTGCCAAGCGTTTTGTTTCCTGTGGGCAGCCCGTGCCGCTGCTGTTTGTGGACACCATCTGCACACATGTACCAATAACTAGACGACCACCTCGAACCCTAGCTCCTTCCTGCCCAGACGCCTTTTGCATGAATCCGCTTGGGTCACTTGGAGGAATCAGAGTGTAAACCTGGCTTCAACTTGTACTCTCTGATCAGCTTCCAAGATCAAATCTGGGTCACAGTTAAACTTGGTGCTTTCAGACTTGGCCAGGACATCTCAGATGTCCTCATAACCAGTTTTCCTTCATAAATATCCTCCTCAACAGGATTTAAGAAACCTTAGTTTTTGGATGTTATTAAAAATCACAACGATATGACATGTTTCCTACATAGTAACATTCTATTAAATTACTACAGTCAACAATTAATATCCTAAAAAATTAAATTTTAATATACTAAATTTTAGTATATTATTAACTATACAATATATTATACATATTATAATATACTAACATATTGTATATATTAATATATTATACACTATATTTAATAATATTCAAAAAATCAATTTTAAAAGAGCACTTGAAAAGCACTGAATTTCACAGCATCTAACCCACCCCAAGTGCCTTCCACTGGCTGCAATGCCACTCACTGTCTGGGCCCTGTGCTGGTTTAGAGTTCTAACAAATATGTGTATGGTATATTAAAATCAGTACAACAAATTGGTATGAATTTTGGTCAGAATGAAGTTAGGAGAAATCCTTAGGGTTAAGCCACAAATCAAGTGATGATGTTAAGTACATAAGAAAAGTCATCCCACAACCCTGCTATTTGAAAAGCTATATACATCTAGCTAAATTTAAAGAGCAATGAACACAGTTTGTGCTCACTCAGCGTCTCCATCTAGTGGTAGATCCTTGAATGAAATGGGCTGCTAATGGGATCCATTGGACTTTAAGCTTGGTATCTGCATTCTGACCACTTTGATTTAGAAAAATATTTTTTACTTATGAAACTGACACTTATCATGTAATTATATTTGTCCTAAAGGTGCAAGTTTCTTTTATTAGTATGCTTCTTTTCCTTGAAAGAGCAATTATGTGTAAGTTTTTAAATGTTACTGTTCATGTTGTGTTATGTTAATATCATGGCACATCCATGTATTCAAGCCTAAATTTCATTTCCTGCCACGTTTAAACATTAAAAATGGCATCCTGATTGCTTGTCTTTTTTTGGATAAATGACAGGATCCAGATGATTATTCTCAACAAAGTAATTTCTATTTTTTTCACCTCTGATTGTTGTGTCACACAAACATTTGACTTTGCAAATGATCAGGTTGAATTCATGGCACCCAGTCTCAGAAAAGGATTTTCTGTGTGTGTGTGTGTGTGTGAGAGAGAGAGAGGGGGGGGCGGAGTGTGTTTGGTCGGGCTGCCATAACAAAGTACATTAGAAATTTATTTTCTCACGGTTCTGGAGGTGGAAGCCCAGGATCAGGGTGTCTGTCTGCAGGGTTGGTTCCTTGTGGGTCCTCTCTCCTTGGCCGCAGATGGCGGTCTTCTCCCTATGTCTTCCCTCTGTGTGCGTCTGTGTCCTAATCTCCTCTTCTTATAAGGACATCAGTCTGATTAGATTAGACCCACCCCAATGATCTTGTTTAGCCTTAATTACCTTTTTAAAGCCCCATCTCCAAATATAGTCACATTCTGAGGTCCTGTGGGTTAGAGCCTATCTTGATCCATTCGCGATGCTATAACAAAATACCTAAGACTAGGTAATTTACAAAGAATAGAAACTTATTTTCTCACAGTTCTGGAGGCTGGGGACTCCAGGAGGAAGGTACTGGCATCTGGTGAGGACCTTCTTGCTGTGTCCCCACATGGCAGAAGAGGGCAAACCCACTCCCACAAGCCCTTTATATAGTGGCATTAATCCATTCAGGAGAGCAGAGTCCTCATGGCCTAAACACCTCCCGTTAGGCCCCATCTCCCAACACAGTTGCATTAGGGATTAAACTTCCAACATGCGAACTTGGGGGGACACAGACCATAGCAGGGCTTAAGCATAGGAGTTTGGGAGGGATAGTTAAGAGCTAAATGTGTCCCCTGCCCCAATTCATATATATATGTATTTTTTTTTTCAATGTAGTAATTTGTTTTTTAAAGTAATTCATTGAGTCTGGTTAAACATAGTGGGTTACACACATATGTTTATCCTCACTCCCTCCCAAAACTCTATTAAAATGACAGTACTGGAATAAAAATGTACACATTCACAAGGAGAAAGCTGGCAGGGCAGGAAGAGTGGAAGGGATTGAGCAGAGCAGAGTTCCTGCAATGGGGCGGGGCAGGGGCGTCTATAGGAGCAAGAAGATTCAATCCTCTGACCCTGCATAGGCCCTAGACCAGAGCACCAGGTGCAGGAGACACAGAAGTGAAGCTGGGGACATCGGAGGACATCCTCCTCCACCTCTGCAAGAGACCAG
This sequence comes from Mirza zaza, assembly GCA_008750895.1. Taxonomy (NCBI): domain Eukaryota; kingdom Metazoa; phylum Chordata; class Mammalia; order Primates; family Cheirogaleidae; genus Mirza; species Mirza zaza. Next base: position 15,675 of record VSMD01092480.1, on the reverse strand, counting down.
AGTTTACTCTGTAGAGAGGGAGCCAGGTGAGGGCAGAGGGCCTGGGTGAACATGGAGAGGTAAAGTCAAAGTCTCCTCGGCAGCTCCTGCCTCCTGCCCCACTTGGCATCCAGGACACAAACTGAATGGCTGTGGCAAAAGTTCAGGGAATACTTCTTTGGAAAAACTGTACAGGCCCAAAGAAAAGACGTAAGACATACTGATATTTGGGACCATTCAAAGAAAATCAGCATTACTACTCGATCACCCTATAACACAGCCTGCCACTTGGTTGACAAGGCCCCACCCACCTACCTATGAAGCTTTATTCAATCAGGCATTTGAGGAATGCCTCCAAAGTGACAGACGAAAACCACAACCACGCAGTGAGATACGGAGCAGAATGGGACTTTTTAAAAAGAACTCCTGTATTTACAGGATGGCTTTTTTTTTTTTTTTTTTTTGAGACAGGGTCTCGCTCCATCTCCAGGGCTAGAGGGCTAGAGTGCAGTAGAATCATCATGGCTCACTGCAATCTCAGACTCCTGGGCTCAAGCGATCCTCCTGCCTCAGCCTCCTGAGGAGTAGCTGGGACTACAGGCACGAGCCACCACCACACTCAGCTAATTTTTCTATTTTTTCGTAGACACAGGGCCTCACTCTTGCTCAGGCTGGTCTCCTTCTGGCCTTGAGCGATCCTACCACCTCAGCTACCCAGAGCGCTGGGATTATAGCCGTGAGCCACTGCACTTGGCCTGATTTTTTGTTGTTGTTGTTGTTATCATGGAGAAACACTTGATAGTCGTGTAATCAAATTCATCAATCTTTTCTCTTATGGAGTTTGGGTTTTGTGTTAGTTTTCCCCAGTAAGAAGTTATTAGGAAAACAAAATCCTCATGTTGTCATCTGGTACATTTAATTCAATTCATCTGGAGTTTATTATAGGGTAAAAAGCGAGGCTGGAACCAACATTATTCTCTTTCCCCCCCACAAGGCTAGCCATATATCCTGACACCATTTATTGAATGCTTAAAAAATATTCAATAATTAAAGATAAAAAATGTCAGTGTAAGTTTTCTCACTGATATCACACTACATATAACTGAGCTAAATTTGAACTGCAAGGAAAGGAAAACTCATTTGTGACCTAGCTAAATATAAAAATTTCAAATTAAATATTTTCATAATAGTGATCAATAATTATTATTTCCCATGTTTTTCTCACATGAATTAATATGTAGATGTTTTAATTATAATAGACAACATTAAATAAATTGGCTACAAAAATTACAAGAAAAATTTGAAGACTACTTTGTTGATATTGGTAAATTGAGAGCTGCTTTTGAATTCATGCAATATCATTTTGAATTTATGTGAATTATAATGAATTGACACAAGAGTTAGCAAATGTACTTAACTTGGACAGGTGTGGTTTTGAAACTGATGTGCTTTTGCATCAAAGACAAATCACTTCTAAAAAAGATAAGCTAGTTTTCTCAATGGGGTTGCAAATATTAAAGGACAATGTTAGGCCAGGTGAGGTGGCTCCCGACTGTAATCCTAGCACTCTGGGTGGCTGAGATGGGAGCAATTGCTTGAGGCTAGGAGTTCAAGACCAGCCTGAGAAGAGCAAGACCCCATCTCTATAAAAAATAGAAAAATTATCCAGGCATGGTGGCACCCTGCCTATAGTCCCAGTTACTCGAGAGGCTGAGGTAGGAGTGATGCTTGAGCCCAGGAGTTGGAGGATGCAGTGAGCTATGATGATGCCACTGCACTCTGGCTGGAGCAACAGAGCGAGACTCTGTCTCAAAAAAAACAAAAATACAAAAATAAAAATAAAAATATTTAGGAAGATATACTGAAACAGATGTTCTCAAAGGAGGCAATGATACAAATTATCAAGTAGTTATGAAATGTCTACTATAGAGTGTACTATACTGTATAACAAAGGACTTGGATGTATTAATAGGTGCAACATATATTTTCTAAAATAAAAACATAACTGTAAGTCCTCACTTAACATTGTTGATAGGTTCTTGGAAACTGCAACTTTAAGTCAAATGACATAAGACAAAACCAATTTTACCACAGGCTAATTGACAAGAGTTAAGCTAATTAACAAGAGTTAAGTTCCTACAGCATATTTCTGGTCAAAAAACATCACCAAACTCCTAAACAAAGAATGAAAACACTTTTAGTATTAAACATTGACATAACGGAGCTCTACGTACATTTAAGAAATGCATGTATACACTTCTTAAACATACTAACAAAGATTAATAAAAACAAGTAAGATAATTACCCAACTTTTGGTGGATCAGAGAGTGGTAGCGGTGGGGGGTTAAATCAAGGAATAAATGTTTGCAAAGTAAATACTCTAAGGATACCTCCCACCACCACACAGTTCAAACACAATCACAGAAATGGGGGCTTGCTGAGCACTTTGGTACCACATCGGTTACTGTTGTGCATTTGTAGGATTATCATATGCTTTACACATTTCTATTTCATAGTAATTTATGTTTATTCACTCATCTTCCTTTCCAAATTTATGAGAAATAAGGCTCTCCTTTCCAAATTTGTGAACCTCATTATTTTCCAGTTGACAACACTGTCAACCCAAAATAAGTGACTGAGGTAAAGATCTCAATCGATGGAGGTTTTATTAAGCCAAAGTTGAGGACGCGCTCCAGAAAAACACAAACCGCAGTTGGCAAGTCTATGGCTGTTTTTCTGAAGGGGAATTTGGAAGTTTCAGTATTTAAAGGGGAGTAGAGCATACAGAAAGGAACAAAACGGGGCGGGGGCATAATGAGACAAAATGGTTACATTCTTGTGAGACCCAGGAAAATGTACATTTTATATAAGATAAAGCAAATGTTAGAAGAGAAAAAGGGAGTGAAGGAGGCATCAATTAATTATGGAGACATCCTGGAGTAGGAGGAAGAATGTCTGATTCTGTCTCATCTCTGTTCTGCATCTGGGAGGATACACTTGCAATTCATTGTTAGTGTGGCATCAAACAGGCTGTAGTTTTAGGAGCTACACTAGTCCGCAGACCTGAAGTTACAATTTGCACGTCCTTACCTGTGAGAGGCCAGCAGGGAAATTTCCTTGATGAATGATCTGTGGGGTTTTGCATAAGGAGTTGGGAGGAGAGTTCTGAGATTTCTATTTTCTTTTATAACAGGCACAGGGGAGAATCACTGAGTGATTACCCCAATCCCCCGATGGGTACAGAAGCCTATATACCATCTTGAGGTTAAAGAAAGAATGGGCATGGTGGTTCGCACCTGTAATCCTAGCGCTCTTGGAGGCTGAAGGGGAGGATTGCTCAAGGTCAGGAGTTTGAAACCAGCCCGAGCAAGAGCGAGACCCCGTCTCTACTGTAAATAGAAAGAAATTAATTGGCCAACTAAAAATATATAGAAAAAATTAGCCGGGCATGGTGGCACATGCCTGTAGTCCCAGCTACTCGGGAGGCTGAGGCAGGAGGATGGCCTGAGCCCAGGAGTCTGAGGTTGCTGTGAGCTAGGCTGACGCCACGGCACTGTAGCCTGGGAAACAGACTGAGACTCTGTCTCAAAAAAAAAAAAAAAAAGAAAAGAAAAGAAAAGAAAGGAAGAAAGAAAGAATGGGGCAAATGAGAGTGGCAAAATAGGTTATGGAAGAGGAAGAGGAGGTCTGGCTAGCAAAGGTGGTCTTGTTATGTAAATGAACCTCATAGGTGGCAGCCCTCAGAGAGAATGAAAGGAAAATGTTTCTTTCAGACTTTTTTTTTTTTTTTTTTTGAGACAGTGTCTCACTTTATTGCCCAGGCTAGAGTGAGTGCCATGGCGTCAGCCTAGCTCACAGCAACCTCAAACTCCTGGGCTCAAGCAATCCTGCTGCCTCAGCCTCCCAAGTAGCTGGGACTACAGGCATGCGCCACCATGCCCGGCTAATTTTTTCTATATATACTAGTTGGCCAATTAATTTCCTTCTATTTATAGCAGAGATGGGGTCTCGCTCTTGCTCAGGCTGGTCTCGAACTCCTGAGCTCAAACGATCGGCCCACCTCGGTCTCCCAGAGAGCTAGGATTACAGGCGTGAGCCACCGCGCCCGGCCTTCTTTCAGACTTTTAAGGGTGTCAGACTCATAGTTCATCTTTCCCAGGTCCAGACTAGAAGGGGCGTCAGAGGAAGCCTGGCGGATCGCAGATGCACATCTCCCCACAAAAGACAGCGTTTCCGCTATTCTTGCATTTCCAGCCCTTCTCAATAGCCATCCTGAAATGTGTCAAAGAAGTGTATTTTGAGGTGAAATATTCTGGTTTCTTTTAGGGCCTCAGGCTGGGAAACATCCGTGTGTGCATCTCGTCTCCCTGCCCCATTTAAAGCTCTTGCAAAACAAAGACCCCATCTCTTAGCGCTTAATGACAGTTGGGTAACTCACAGCTGGGGATGAAATGCCAGTGGTGGGATTTCAGGCACCAGCAACTGGCTCATAGCCCAGGAACTTTCTGGTGTCGCGGGAGCACACAGTAAAGGAAGCTCTGGCTCCCTGCGGGGTGTCCTGGCAGAGGGTGCCTAGGCCGGGGATGAGAACTTGGTGTCTGACACTGGGCACCAGTCGCTTTCCGTGTCTCCTCCTTTAATCCTCAAAACAACTCAGGCTGGAGTTTATGATCCCCATTTCACAAATAAGGGACTGAGGTTCAGAGAGAGATTTGGGGAGCTAAACGAGATCCTCCATTTCGGAGGTCAGCGCAGGCTCAGAACTAGGCAGTGCTAGTGGTTACCGACGTGGGAGCCCCGGAGCTTGCTCGCGCCCGGGAGTTGGGCCGATATCGGAGCCTGTGTCGCTCACACATTCCAGGACGCCAGCGCGCCCAGCACCCCACATGAGGCCTGGAGTCTGTCCCCAGCAGGGCTGGGCACGAGGAAAAGGTCACGAAAAGCAGCATGTGTGACCCAGACTGGACGTCTTTGTTGGCGACAATGGTCGTCAGACACCAGAGTGGTTCCTAACAATGAAACCTTCCTTTCCAGTGTGGCTTTAGGGTGCAGGAGGCAGGGAGAGGGACCAAGGACTCCTCGGGGTCCCCTTTGGTTTGCGGGTGTCTGTATTTCTAAGAATTTCCTGAAATGAGCGTCTCAGGGATGCTGGGGATTGGTCACCAGGGAAGGGCCTAAGAAAGGGCAGAAGGCCCTTGGGGAGCGCAGCAGTCCCACATCCCGCGGAGAAGTGGCCCCGGGCGCTCCCCGAGAACGCCAGGCTCCCGCTCCCCAGCCGGCGGGAGGTGGGACCGAGGGCGGCCCAGCACAGCCCAGCGAGCCGCCCGTCCCGCGGCGGGGCCAGGGTCACGGGGCGGGCGGTGGGTGGGTGGGCTGGGATGGGAGGGCGCGGGGAGGGCACTGGCCCTGGAGGCGGGCCCCAGCGCGGACTGGCTGGAGGGGCCGAGGTGGGGGCGGGAGGAAAGGGGGGCGGCCTCTGGGCGTGGGGGCGGGGAAGAGCGGGAAGAGGCGGCCGCCGCGGCCAGGATTTCAGCCGCCCGACAGTTAGGGGCGACCCCAAGACGCTGGGAAGGAGGTGAGGAGGGACCAGCGGGCTGGGGGATGGTGGGCGGGCGGAGGGAGCAGCTCCAGGGGCGGAATGTGCGAAGCCCTGGCTTTAAGGCAATTGCCCTGGTGTCTCTTCCCTGAGAGCCTCAGTTTCCACATCTGTGGCTTCCTGGTCCCAAGACCACCAGTGCAGGCAGGGTTCTCTGGGGGAGTCATCCCCTCAGGCGACCCCCATCATGGATTAGGGGACGGATCGCAAGGGCTGGAAGAGGGGTAATGGGGAAGGCCCCAGAAAAAAGGGCAGGGAGTGAGGATCTTGCCTGAAGGGGCTAGCCGAGGGTCGGGCGGGGGCGAGAGCCCATTTCTGGAAACGGGAGTAGGGCTGATGGCCGCGGGCAGCTCTGGCGCGAGTAGGGTTAGGCGCCCTGCAGTTCCCAGCCGCTCAGGGCCCCTCCCGGGTGTTTACGTCCTCCCAAAAATATTCGCCCTCCAGCCGGTCCCTTCTCCGCGCCCTCCCCTCCCCCGCTGCGCGCGTGGGCCCGGGGCGAGCGGTGGTGCTGGGCGGGACCCCGCGGGACCGGCCGGGTCCGGACTCGGGAGCAGAGGGGCTCGGAGACCAGCGGGGAGAGACACTGGGTCCGAGAGGCGCGGAGAGTGGGAGTGGGCCGCCGGGCTTCCCGGGCGCTGGCGGGGAACTTTGCTAAAACTTTGCTGGGTCCAGGGAACAGTGCGGGCAGGGCGGGAGGGAGTGGGAACGACCAGGCGCACACCAAGGGCTATCTGGAAAAGGGGGCATTTCCCCGTCCCTCCACCTCTGCCCAGCGTTCTGCCGGGCATGCCCCCCAGGGACAGGGCAGGGCAGGGCAGGGGAGGCGGCGGCCCCGAATGGCACAGAGAGCTGAGGACGCACACACCGCCTTTGCAGGGCCGGGTGGCAGAGCCGAAGCCATGCGGCGGCTGCTGATCCCGCTGGCGCTGTGGCTGGGCGCTGTGGGCGTGGGCGGGGACGAGCTCACGGGGACGCAGCGGCGGGGCCTGCAGGTGGCCCTGGAGGAGTTCCACAAGCACCCGCCCGTGCAATGGGCCTTCCAGGAGACCGGCGTGGACAGTGCCACGGACATGGTTAGTGGCATGGCCCGAGGGAAGGGGGAGGGCTGCACCGCGGGAGGCCAGCACAATCCCAGGAAGCGGGTACAGAGAGGTGCTTGGGCCCCACTCCAGCCACCTCCTCGGGGTGCTGTTTCACCGTGGGGGGGAGGGTCACACCCAGGAATTGCTTTGCCTGCTCAGTGGCTGCTGGCGGTCTGCCTGCCTGTCTGTCCACAGCGCTTCCCAGCTGGGACATTTGTGAGGCTGGAATTTAGGCTTCAGCAGACAAGCTGTCGGAAGAAGGACTGGAAGAAACCTGAGTGCAAAGTCAAGCCCAATGGGGTGAGTGAAGGGCCATGTGAGTGAGGGGGCACGTGTTGGGTGTAGGGGAGCCCCCATAGACCCAGAAGGGCTCAGCCTGAGCCCACAGCTGTGAGGGTGGGCAGTGGGCTGGGGGCCTGGGAGGCAGGGAGACGGAGGCTGGGTTACTCAAGGCTTACCTTCTTCAGGGCAGGGCTCGCCTGTCTGAGCTGCCTCAGGCTTCAGGTTATGGTGGAAGAACCATGTGGGGTGTGGGGTGTGTCTGGCACCCACCCCAGGCGCCTGAGTGGGCTGATTCATGGCAGGGCTGCACTCTAGTCAGCCACCCTGGGGCAAACCGCTGCTATGGGGGCGATGCCTGGACTGGGAGTGCAGTGACCTGGGTTCTGGCTCCCACTGTGGGCACTGTCCTGGGCTTCATAGGTTCTGTGAAGGCCTGGTCCCCTCCATCTGCTAAAGGAGGGCCCTGGCATACAGCACTGACCTTCAAACCCCTTGTTCTTGGACCCTTTCATTAAAATGAAATCTTACAAGAAAAATGTAAATAAATGACAGTGGAGTGGTTCTGGTGGAAGTCAGGTGGGAAGGACCCATCTGGGGACGATTCTTGCTTTCACACATTCTCGTATGCACATGCATGCAGACATGCACACACCCATGCTCCTCACACATCACACACAAGCTTGTCCCTATGTGCCGCCCTCCCCTGCCCAATCCGGGAAGGATCCCTGCGTACACAAACACTGACGTCTCACAGTTTGAAACTGCAGGACTGTTTGAGATTTCCAAGTCCTGGGGGCTGTGCCTGCCACCACCTGGCATGCACAACCCCTTGCCTGGGGCTAGAGGCCTTCCTGGGAGCCGGTCCCCATCTCAGGCAGCCCCAGGCTCCCACCCTTGTTGGTGCCCATGCCTCACTCGTGCCCTTCCTCCCCCGGCCCCATGCTCCCGTCCCCAGAGGAAGCGGAAATGCCTGGCCTGCATCAAACTGGACTCTGAGGATAAAGTTCTGGGCCGGATGGTCCACTGCCCCATACAAACCCAGGTTCGACGGGTAAGAAGGGGCAAAGACACAGAGGGGATGGGCAGAGGCCGGAAAGGTGGGTGGAAGATGGGCCCGTGGGAGAGGTCGGGAGGTAGGCGCCTGGGTGGAGGGTGGAGAGACGGGAGGCAGGGAGAGGAGGACGGGAGGGTGAGAGGGGCACTGTGCCTGGTACAGACATTCCCTGGGGGGCGTGGAGGTGGTTGCTGCCCACCCCTCACCCCGGGCACTGAACAGCTGCTGGCGTTGGCAGGAGCCCGAGGAGCACCAGGAAGCCCAGTGCCACAGGGTGGAGAGGGCCGGCGAGGACCCCCACAGCTACTACTTCCCTGGACAGTTCGCCTTCCTCAAGGACCTGCCCCGCAGCTGAGCCCTGGACGGGTAGGTGGCCAGGGAGTATGGAGCACAAACCCTGGACAGGGACAGCCCTTGGAATGGCTATTGGGTTGGTGTTGGGCTATGGAAGCCAAGGAGGGGACAGATTAGGAGCCTGGGAAGAAAGCTGGGACTGGGACCAAAACAGCCTCCTTCACACCCGAATCTGTTTTTCCCTTTCCTCGAGAATTTTCATCCCGATTCCTGGACCGCTGCAGGCAGTAACCATCAGAAGACCCACCCTCCCAGGGAGAGGATCCCATTATATCCCAAGCTAATAAAACTGCTCTCCCAGCTGTGTTCTTTTGGCTTCTTGCACTGCCTGCTTCCTCCGCGGCTCAACCCAGAGGCGGCCATCTGCTCGACGGAAGGCAGGGCGCGGGGCCGCCCTCGGCCGTGGGCACGGTGAGCAGAGCCTCTCGTGAGAGAGACCAGAGGTGTCAGTGATGCAAATGAAAGCAGAGCTGTTTAATAAAGAGGCCTGGGTGAGCGCAGGCAGAGGATGGGTCATCTGGACAGGCCAATCTGGAAGGTGGGTAATAAGGAATGTTCTGGTCACTGGGCCCTGCCCATACTATCCCAGGTCGCTGGGACGGGAGGCTGGCCCATCCCACCTTTCTCACCTGTAGCCTTAGGAGGAAGTAACTCCTCTACCAAGTCTCAGGCTGGAGTAGCAGGGGTGGCAGCAGCTGTGGACACAACAGCTTGGTGGGCTGTGGGCCCTTACACTGCTAGAGGTCACTTGGGAGAGCGTCCGTGCAGTATGTGGAGGGAGGGTGGAGAAATGTCCTTGAGGGGAGAGGGGAAGGGGCTGCTCTCAGGACATGGATAAATGAATAGCCCAGTGTGCCGGGCCAGTGACCAGTGTGGGGAAACACTGAAGACAAGTTCAAAGGCAAGGAGGGAAGATGCAGGCAGCAAGACCACCTGCCAGGCTCTACTGGGCCATGGGACACATTCAAAAGACAAAGGAAGAGGTGGTGCCCACGGGGCTAAGTGCCTGCTTAGCCTGGGCCAGGCTGTCACTGGCCTGGCGGTCCAGGTCCCGGCACTCCTGTAGGGTGTCCTGGAACTGCCGGCAGGCCTCCTCCAGGATGGAGCTGCTCGGGGTGGGCCAAGACTCCCAGTACCCTGGCTCCACCCAGGGCTTGGCCTCAGTGGCTCTGGGGCCAGGGCTGGAGCTGGGGCGCAAGGAGCTGTCCAGTTCTCGGCACAGCTGGTAGAGCTCACTGCCTCGCCCGGTCACACGCTCACCGTCGATGACTTTCAGGCCAGGCAGCAGCTCCCGGACCGCAGCCCAGTAGGAAGGGCTGGTGCAGAGCGGGTTGCTGAGCCTGGCCAGAGGGTCTCGGAGCCGCAGGTGCTCAAGTCCCTGCAGCCCGGCTAGACACTGCAGCTGGCTGGGAGTGGCCAGCAGATTGCCCGCAGCATTGAGACTCTGCAGGTTCTCGCAGGCTGCCAGTGGCTCCAGCCCCGTCAGCCGATTGTTGGAGACGTTGAGCACAGCCAGCTGGTGCAAGGAGGCCAGCGGGCCCAGCTGGGTGAGCTCGTTGCCCGACAGGTCCAGCCACTCAAGGCCCAGGCACTCTCCCAGGCAGCCTAGGTCGGCCAGCCCTAAGCCTCGCAGCTTCAGCAGCAGGATGGACTCCAGGTCGAACTCGCCGGTACGTGACTTCAGCAGCTGGGGGGTGATGTGCAGCCTGCCTGCCTCTCCTGGCCTCTCCCCCGGGGGCTCCATGAGACAGATGTCTGTTCAGATGGCCTGGATCCTGGCAGTGCTGTCCCAGGGATGTCGGTGCCGCTGGGGGTCAGCCAGCTGCTCTCCCCAAAACAGACACCTTCAACTCTCCTGCGGCCAGTGCTGGGAGGCCTGTTTCTGGTACCCTGCTCGAGGCCAACAAGTCCCTAAGGAGAGAAAATTAAACACAGTCAAGCAGGCAGGCCTCTCCCAAGCACTTCCTGTGTCCTGTGCAGCGGGCGATGGCATGAGGTCTGACCCTGCCTTTACTACCAGAGCCAACAATCTCTACGGCCAGGCAAGACCGGAAGGCCAAGGTCTGAGACACAGGCCCCAAAGCCCACCTGAGTGACAGGGAGAGGGTACAGGCCCCGACCCAAGGGGAGTGGTCCAGGCTAACCCTGGCTGGTTAGGGCCATGCTGGATGGGATTCCAGCCCAATGTTACCAGTTCTTTTCATTTGTCAAATCTCGACTGGGGGTAAAATGCCATTATTTTTCAGTAACCACCCATGATCTAGCCTTCTTATTAGTTTTGAGGTATTTCGCTTTTAAAAAGTTAAATTTATGGCCGGGCGCGGTGGCTCACGCCTATAATCCTAGCTCTCTGGGAGGCCGAGGTGGGCGGATCATTTGAGCTCAGGAGTTCGAGACCAGCCTGAGCAAGAGCGAGACCCCATCTCTACTATAAATAGAAAGAAATTAATTGGCCAACTAATATATATAGAAAAAATTAGCCGGGCATGGTGGCGCATGCCTGTAGTCCCAGCTACTCGGGAGGCTGAGGCAGCAGGATTGCTTGAGCCCAGGAGTTTGAGGTTGCTGTGAGCTAGGCTGACGCCATGGCACTCACTCTAGCCTGGGCAATAAAGTGAGACTCTGTCTCAAAAAAAAAAAAAAAAAAAAAAAAAAAGTTAAATTTATTTATTATTACTTTTTGAGATGTGGTCTTGCTATGTTGTCCAGGTTGGTCACAAACTCCTGGGCTTAAGTGATCCTCCCCTCAGCCTCCCGAGCTGCTGGGATTGGCCTGGCTTTATTTTTGAATAGACAGGAAGTAACCACCATCACCAATTTGTTTCCTCCCTGGGATAGCCCATGCACGTGCAAACACAAATGAGAGCAGGCTGTACTTTGTTCTATTCACTCAAAAACATCTCAGTTGTTTCTAACATTAGCAATGAATTCAAAACGGTTTCCAGATAATGTGGGCCAACTTGTGCCCTCTTTTTGGAGCTGTAAGGCCTTTAGTCCTAGATGAGGAAACTGAATTAAAGGAGGGACAGGACAAGGAAGGCCGGGTAAGTGGTCTCGCCAGTTCCCATGCCATTCCTCCCCCAGCCACTGCCAGCAAAACTAGCTCTTTTGCTCTGGCATCAACTGGTCAGAGATCAACAGCACAGCATTGATCATTTTGTGCAAGACAGCACAATGCCAGCTGTAAATATGGCATAACTTCCCAAAAGGGCAAGCTGGGGGAGGCCACATAGTCAAGGAAGCTGTCTTGGAGGGAGGGGCAGGGTGGCACCTAAACTGGCTCCAGAGAAGTGGGAAAGGGGCATGTCAAGTCACCAGTGGCTGTGGGACAGCGAGAGTTCATGCGCTAGCGCAAGACTGTGCTGCAGACTGGCAAGGGATGGGCAGCCTGGGAGAGAGACGATGGCGATGCTGCCCACACAAGGGTAAAGGTTTAAGCAGAGAAAATGAGAACGGACCTTGGCTCCAAGGGCAGCGTCCCAACCTTGCTGGCTTTGGCCAGGCCCAGCCTTGGGAGTCTAACCCAGGCCCACGGACACAAGGCGATTGCAGATCTGTGGATGCAGGGTATTGGTGATCCCCAAGTCTGAGTTTACATAATCAACACTTTTTATTGCCCCCTCTGCAAGGAGACCAGGCCCAGAGCCTGACCCATGTAGCTCCTCCCATGCCCCAACAAGGACATTCACAGCACTCCCACCAGGGTCCAGGGAGGCTGCTCCCTACACCTCATCTGAGAAACAGGGATCCTTGTCCTCACGATCCCCATTTCCTTACCTAGCTCCCTTTTTATTTATATCTCATTTCTTTCCAAAAGGGACAGGAAGCATCTACTGATTGGACTCCCTCAATGTGAACATGATCTGCTGGAGTTTATAAGTGGGAGTGAAGCAATCACCTTTGCAATTTGGCCTCTAGGGTGGGGTGCAGGAGCACCAGGCACTAGAAACCTGTTATAAAAACCATGAGCAAGAGATACAGACCCCATGGAGGGCAATGGGGAGGAGGAAAAGGAGCCTATAACAGCTGGGGATCTGGCTAGGTGATGGCACGCAAGGGCCTCCCTCCTCAAACATGTGGAATGCAGGCAGGACAGGCTGGGGACAAGAAGACATCCAGCTCCACAGCACTGAGCTTGAATGGTGGTGCAGCACCAGGATCTGGCTGCAGCTGCAGCTCTAGGCTGTGCTGGAGTCAAGGAGAGCGTGTGTGCACCTGATCACCTGCTTTGGGGACACAGGCTTCTTAGAGTACCTATGAGCTTCACTCCAGGAATGTGCACCACTTCCCGCACACTATTTTGGTAGTGAACAAGGTTAGGACACACCAGGACTGAGTCTGCACAGGAGACTGTCGAGCAGCTGCAGGGAGAAGACGTGAGGCTTCCAAGGACCAACACTGGTAAGATGCCTCACCCGACTCAGACAAGATGCCGCCCTCCAGCACACCGCCCTGCACCAGCACAGCCCTGTCCTGCCCTCGCTGCAATGCAAGCTGCCTGGGTCTTGGTGGTAAGTTGTGCAAAACCCTGATTCTCTTGGGGACCAATGACCTCTGCTCTGCTCCCACTCCCAGATCGTCCCTCATGTCTGCACACCGCAACCGTGCAGCCTGAGATCACTGGATGCCCACCGCCTGGTACAGACCCAACTAACGTCAGGCTGCCGGCAGACGTGACTGAGAACAGCTTCCCACACAGCCACCTGCTTCTACTCTCTCCTGTGGAAAAGGGGAGTCACACTTGTCCTGTGGAAATGAAGTGAATCTGGAAAGAGGACTTGGTGACAGGGATGGCCTTGGGCCCCCAGGGAAGACAAGCCTTGCAGAGCCTCATCTACCTGGGAAAAGATGCCCTGGAGCCAGCAGAGGCAGGGCAGAGCTAGGTCTGGGGAGAAATGGTTCAATCCAGAGCAGCCTCTGGTGAACTAGGGCCCTTCCCCTGCCCCATTCCTTCCCCGCCCCCAACACCTTAAGAGGGCTTCCCAACGCTGGCATTTGGGCAGGGTAAGTCTCCGTTGTAGGGCTGTTTTGTGCACTGTAGAATGTTTAGCAGCATCTCTGGCCTCTTACCACTAGACACCAACTGAACCACTCCTCTTCCCCCACTTGTAACAACCAAAAATGTCACCTAGGAAACAAAATTGCCCTCAGTTGAGAACCAGGGCTCTAGAGCCCAGGCCCGCAGCATCCTCTTCCTCTCACCCTCCATCTTCCTCACATTCTTCCCCCAGCTGGGGCTGCCTCTCCATTCCAGGCTGCCCGTCCTCTCTGAGCACGCTGCAGAGCCCGCTCAGTGATGCCACACAGCAAAGGCACGATGCCTCTTGATGCCTCTTCCGAGAACAGCTAGGACAGCTCAGGGGCTGGCAGCACAGAACAGGATGCTGCCCCCAGGGCAACTTTGGGAAAGATCACGTCCCTCCCCCACCCCAACCCCCAATCAGAATACTAGGAGCAGGAGTCCCAGAGCTGGGTCCAGGCCAAGCCTTGTCCCCACTATCCAAATGCACTTGATTCAGAGCAGGCCCCATCACAGCCCTCCCCTGCTGCCACTGGAGAGCTTGTGAACATGCCCCTGCCCACCCCACTCCCCACTCCTAGCTGCTGTGGGGAGAAAGGCGATCTAAGCAATTTGGAGGCCAGACTTTAACTCAAATCATGCTACTCAAGCCATTAAAAATGATGCTTTACAAAGCTTTATTTGAAAGATGCTATTATACTGTGAAAATGAAAATACTGGATACTAAATAGGACATAGGGTATGATCTCAATGTAAAAAGAGGAAATATGTCAAAGTACTGACCGACTACCTCTGAGTGAAAGGACAAGGTTAACTTCTCTTGCTTCCTTCATTTTCAGCGACACCCAAAAGTCATAAGGAATTAGTCATCCAGGAAAGGCACGGGAATGGGCTTCCAGGGCTGCCAGTCCAGTAAGGGGACAGTCTGTCCCTTCACCCTCGTGGCCTTGAGGACCCCCCCTACTCCTCCTACCTTCATCTTTGCAGCCACCTTTCCCAATGACCAGGCACCTTTGTGGCCTTGAGGACCCCCTACTCCTCCTATCTTCATCTTTGCAGCCACCTTTCCCAGTGACCAGGCACCTACAGGCCACCTGGACACAAGTCTTGTGGGGATGACAGGCTTGCCGCCACACTCTCGGCCTGTCCCTTTGGATGGGAGAAGGATGTCCCTTCTCCCATCCAATCCAAGCCCACTCCTTCCTGGATCCTGAGCCCTCGGGACCTGCACTGTGTCCTAAAGGAACACTCAGCACTCTACTGAGTGGGCTCTATACACGTCCTTTCTCTCTTCTAAATAAGGGATCTGCCCCTTAAAAGCAGCCAGGGATTGGAGGTGAGCAGGGTGAGGGTGTTGGCAGGTGGGATATATAACCAGCCACGGGGGCCTGCGAAAGCGACTGAAGCCCTTTCTGAGGCTCTTTTCACTGTTGAAAGAAAGAAACCCCAAGGTTTCCAGTAGTCTGGAAACAAACTACTGTAAGAATGACATTTTGAGGATTGGCTAGCCAGTCAGTTCCAACAGTCAGGGGTTCTGTGGCCGCTCTACAATGCACACACACAAGACTGGTGTGCGCGCGGTATATGTGCACTTCTCTGGCTACTCCACCTTGGGGTTGGTTTCTTCCTAAAGTGCAAGCAGCCTCAGAAAGTGCTCCAGCCACCTCGGCTCTCAGTGGCTGAGGACACATCCCACCTGCTAGCACATGCCTCCTCTTGACCCTGGCCACTTTTTGAGAAAGCAAGCCTCTTAAGGGCATGTATACTTTTGTCCATGTGGACAGGGTGTATGCAAAGTCCTGAATACCCGCTAATAACTCAGTAGGGAATTACAGTGAATAAAGCCATAGGGTAGAACTCATAGCCCTTTGTGAGCACTGTAAGCCTTTTCTATGCACATGATGCTAGATATAAATGAAGCAATGGGGAGATGGAAAACGGTATCTCTCAGAAAAAAATATGGCAGTCACTCAAGAATTGAGAAACTGTCCCTATGCTTACCAAATAGGTTTGGGATTCTGGCCATCTCCATCTGACATCCCATAAGGCAACACTCTGCTCTCTACTTTGATCTACTGCAATTTCTACGCACAGGTGCTCTTCAGAGCTCCTGACACTCCAGGATGGCCACAGGCACCCACCGTGCATGCCATCCCGCACACTGGGCAGACTGGGTCTCCTGTTTCTTCGCCAGGTCACTACAGGAGAAGCTAAGGGGGGGGTAGTTGGGGAAGTTCTCCAGGTTGGTCTTCAAGAAGAGGAGATGCTCAATGACTTCCACTTTGAGAGAGCGGCTTCTGTTCTATGA
>VSMD01092475.1:0-29552 GCA_008750895.1 Mirza zaza | reverse complement strand
AACTTAGATAAAAAACAGTTCCAGAGTAGGAGAACCAGAGTAAACTCAAATAACTTACACCCTTTAGCTGGCTCTCTACCTCTCTCCTTTTTTTTTTTTTTTTTGAGACAGAGTCTCACTTTGTCACCCAGGCTAGAATGAGTGCCATGGCATCAGCCTAGCTCACAGCAACCTCAAACTCCTGGGCTCAAGTGATCCTCCTGCCTCAGCCTCCCGAGTAACTGGGACTACAGGCATGCGCCACCATGCCCGGCTGATTTTTTGTATATATATGTTTTTAGTTGGTCAATTAGTTTCTTTCTATTTTTAGTAGAGGCGGGGTCTCGCTCTTGATCAGGCTGGTTTCGAACTCCTGACCTTGAGCAATCCACACGGCTCGGCCTCCCAGAGTGCTAGGATTATAGGCGTGAGCCACCGTGCCCGGTCTCTCTCCTTGTTTTAATTTAAAATATAAATAATGATATAGTTCCTTTTATCTGTAATCTTCTAGTTGTCTGAAGGGGACAAGGAAGCCCTGGAAAGCAGGAATCCTGGTAGTTGGTCTGGCTAGCCCATGGGGCTATTCAATGAGTCAGGGGAGGATGGGCCAGCTAATAATTCCACTAAGCTGTTTGGGCTTTCATGATGCAGGAGAAAGAAAAAAACAACACTACCTTTTCTTAAGCCCCAGTGACACTCAGGTGAGCCAGGACTGCTGCTAAAAGCAAACGTTTGTACAACCGTGTACCAGCCACTGTACTTTACATATATCAACTCACAAAAATTCTAGGAGGCAAGCACTATTAGCACTCCCATTTTATTTATTCATTTATTTTTACCTCCCTCCTGCTCCCAAGCACTCCCATTTTATAAATGAGGAAACCGAGGTGCAGAAAGTATAATTAACTTTCCCAATATCCTATAGGTCGTAAGTTGTAGAGCTGGCTTTAGAAACTGTCAGTTTCGCTCTAGAGTCTAGCCTTTCTTTCTGTTGAGCAACCTCAGAAAACCTCCTGGCACTTAGATATTACTCATAAGTGCTAGGTGCTATTTCTAACAGCTTTAGATATATATTAACTGGTTTAGCCCTCATAATAATCCTGTAAGTCAATCACTATTATTTAACCCCATTTTATAGTCATGAAAGCGGAGGCACAGGTTAGGTAATTTGCCCAAGGTTACACAGCTAGTAAGTTTCAGAGCCAGAATTTCAATCCAGGCAACCTGCTGACAAAGATTCCTTGCTTGGCTAAACTTCAGTCAGGCTGCTGAACCTTCTGCTAGGCCCATTCGTGTACCTCCTTGTACCTCCAGTTCTAGCAAAGAGCCCTGCTAAATTTGTTTAGCAAGAGCTCCCACCTCCATCACCCTCAATATCTGATCAGATTCCTCCTCCTCCCCCATTCCTCAGGTGATGTCCAGTCACCCTGGCCTGTCTTCAACAAAAATCCTGTTAGGTTGGTTTAGCCAGAATCCCCCTTACTCCTGATGTTTCTTCTTAGCAATTTTCTTTTTCTTTTTCTTTTTGAAACCGAGTCTCACTTTGTTGCCCAGGCTAGAGTGAGTGCCATGGCGTCAGCCTAGCTCACAGCAACCTCAAACTCCTGGGCTCAAGCAATCCTACTGCCTCAGCCTCCCAAGTAGCTGGGACTACAGGCATGCACCACCATGGCTGGCTAATTTTTTTTTCTATATATATTAGTTGGCTAATTAATTTCTTTCTATTTATAGTAGAGACAGGGTCTCGCTTTTGCTCAGGTTGGTTTCGAACTCCTGAGCTCAAATGATCCGCCTGCCTCAGCCTTCCAGAGTGCTAGGATTACAGGTGTGAGCCACCACG
Organism: Mirza zaza; assembly: GCA_008750895.1. Classification (NCBI taxonomy): domain Eukaryota; kingdom Metazoa; phylum Chordata; class Mammalia; order Primates; family Cheirogaleidae; genus Mirza; species Mirza zaza. The sequence goes on along the minus strand of VSMD01092475.1, from coordinate 27,733 downwards.
CCCCTGGCCTCTTCTTAGCAATTTTCTATCCACTGGCCCCCACACTGCTCCTTGGCTGTATATTCTCACTGGTCCATGCTGTATTTGGAGTTGAGCCCAATCTTACCTATCTCCCCCACTGCAAGACCCTGTTGTAATGGTCCCTATACCTATCACCATGGTCCTGAGCTAAGTCTTTCTTACTGTGCTTTAACAAGTATCACTGAATAATTTTTTAACACTTGCTATAGATAATGCCCTTAACCACTGGTTTCTGCTTGTTTCCAAAATTTATTCATATTTAAAAATTTTAATATATTCAATCTGAGAAATGTCAAATAATACATAGCATGTAAAATGTTACTTATGTATATTACTTATATGATAAGATGTGTTTGCTTCTAGACTATAATGTACTAATAAGATGTATTATTTGAATGGCAATGTGTTTGTAGCAACAAATCCTTGTTGGAATACTGGAGATTTATTTATGTGACTGCAAAAACTGATGTTAGTGCAATCATTTTCTTATGAAGATATATATGACAACAGATTGAAATTTCTCCTTAAATATCACTCTCCAAGGTTATGTCTCAGGGGGATATTATTTTCACTGCTGAGAAATTTGATATTGCAGCTATGTTTGTGCTATTGGCAGAGAGATTTTAGGTACTTATAAATTTTTCAGATATGTTACAGTAGACTTTTCTGGGTCAAATATATTCACATAAGAATGTTTAAAATATATTTGGCTTTACTGGGGTTCTAAGTGTAGCTACAATATTTATATTTTATACTGAAAGCTTATAAAACCACTTAATTATAAGTAGAGATGAAATATTTACAAGTGTGGAATTTATTAAAAAGCTGTTTTTTAATAATAAATGCAACACCATTAACTTACTTGGCTGTGGGGTATGCACATAGAGTTGCAGAGTTGCTTTCCCTGCATTGGAATTTTTTTAGAGACAGAGTTTTTGCTTTGTTGCCCAAGCATGAGGGCAGTGGCACCATCATAGCTCACTGCAACCTCAAACTCCTGGACTCAAGTGATCCTCCTGCTTCAGCCTCCAGAGTAGCTGGGACTACAAGTGTGTACCCCAACATCCAGCTAATTTTTCTATTTTTTGTAGAGACAGGGGTCTTGCTCTGTTGCTCAGGCTGGTCTCGAATTCCTGATCTCAAAGCCATCCTCCCACTTTGGCCTCTCAAAGTGCTAGGATTATAGGCGTGAGCCACTGTGCTCAGCCTTTAAAAACAAACAAAATAGATACACACACACACACACACACACAGGGTCTCACTCTGTCACACAGACTGGAGTGCAGTGGCACGATAATAGCTCACTGAAGCCTCAAAGCGATCCTCCCACCTCAGCCTCCCAAAGTGCTGGGATTATAGGCATGAGCCACTACACCCAGCTCCTTTACTATCTTAAGATGCAGATTTACATGGACTTTCAAAATTAGTGATTTAGTATGACTTTAGGCAACCAAGGATTTTCCATTTTGGGACCCTCTCTGATTTTTAGGAATATCAAACTTACAACTTCTACCTTCTCAACAACTAATCTAACCATACTATATTGAACATTCACATATACTGAGGAAGTTTTTCCACTGGCATCTTTTCCACTGGAATCCTATAAGCTCTATAAGGATAAATGTAAAAATCTTATCCCAGGGACATGTGTTAAACCCTTAAAATGGCAAGAATAAGAACTAGTAGAAACGAAATTTAACTAATAGGACTGGGCATGATGGCTCACAGCTGTAATCCCAGCACTTTAAGGGCTCAAGGAGGGAGGATCGCTTGAGGCCAGGAGTTCGACACCAGCGTGAGCAACACAATGAGAGTCCATCTCTACCATAAAATTTAAAACTTAGCCAGGCTTTGGTAGTGTATGCCTATTGTCCCAGCTACTTGGGAGGCTGAGGCAGGAGGATCACTTCAGCCCGGGAGTTTGAGGTTACAGTGAGTTATGATCACATCACTGCACTCCAGCCTGGGTGACAGAGCAAGACCCTCCTGTCTCAAAAAAAAAAAATTTTTTTTTAACTAATAAGAAAATACAGAGATAAAGTGGAGGTGAGAAGCTTAAGCAAAAGAAATTACATTTGTCAAATAGAAAACCAACAGAAATGAGGAAAACTTAGGAAAAAGATCAATTAAGGCCATTATCTATAGAAAACAAATTGAGCAAAATACAAAAAAAAAACATACAATGGGGAAGTGAAGGAAAAATTAACATAAACTAATGAGATTAATAGAAATGAAAGTAGAATTTTGAGGAAGACCAGAAGATAAAAGAACATATTTTTAACAAAAGTTTTCTAACAAGAAAATTAAAATTACCTGTAAGAATAGTGATATTTAATACTCAAATAGCTATCCACATAAAATATTCACTCTATTATATAGTAACCACCAAAGAAAAATCACAGTATAGGCTGCTAGGGCTTTGGAGCAAATCCATGTCCTCTGCTACAGATACTTACTCTCCTTTTGAGAAACAGCTCCTATCTTGCTACTTAGCTGTGGGTAGAGACTGAATGCCTAACCGTGGGACAGCAAGTGACTATACTAACTGAGCCTCCCTTTATAAAACAGGTGCTATCTGGATGACAAAGCTGTAAGGTTGGGTATGCATGGCAGCAATCTGTCAAACGGAAATGGCATATGAAGATATTGGACTTAGAAATGGAAGATAAGTACTTTCATGAAGAGTCCCTCAACAGTGACTGTTCCTCCCCTTAACTCACATCTACTGCCTTATAAGGAGTTTCTTATAACTGATTGATTGAGGAGGAGAAAAATCCCAGCCCTGGTTTACAGATGGTTCCACGTGATATGCTGGTACCAACCAGAGGTGGATGGTTATATTATTATAGTTCCGCTGAGACGTGGCCTGGAGGGGGAGTCATAGAGAGAAATTCTCCCGAGGAGCATAACTTAGAGCAACGCATTTGCTTGTCCACCTTGTCTGGACTGAAACACGGTCAGAGGTATAGATCTGCACTGACTCATGGGCAGTTGCTAATGTTTGGGCTGGATGGTCAGGACAAGATTGGAAGACTGATACAGGAAGGTTTGAGGAAGAGGTATGTGGATGGGCCTTTCAGAACAGGCACACAGCATGAATATATGTGTGTCCCATGCAAATACTCACCAAAGGGTGTCATCTGAGGAGGAGACTTTCAAGAATCAGGTGAACAAATCAATTCATTCTCTTTATGTCAGTCAGCCACTTCCCCTAGCCTCCCTAGTGGGTTCTCAATGGACCCCTGTGCAAAGTGATCGTGTTGGCCAGAGTTAGAGGCTCTGTGTGGACTCCACAATACGATCTTCTCACCAAGGCTGATCCTGTAGCCTCGATACATTGCCACTGCAATGTAGCCTAACTAGGCAGCAGCATAAATCACCGCTGGGTCTCTTATTTAGCACCCTTCCTTGGAGTGACGAGCCAGCCATATGGTGGTTGATTATATTGGACAATTTCCCTTCAGGAAGGGGACAGAGATCTTTTCACTGAAATAGATACATATTCTGGATATGGATTTCCCTTTGCTGTCTAGAATGCTGGGACCACTAGCCACAGACTCATAAAGTACCTTATTCATTTTCATTTTATTCCGCGTAGCATTGCTTATGATTAATAAATTCATTTCACTGCAAAAGAAATGTAACAATGGGATTATGCCCATGAAATATATTTTCTCACCCAGGAGCATGTATTTTGTCACCCAGAAGCATATGGCCTATTAAAACAGTGGAATAGCTTACTGAAGACTCAGATGGTTTGGAGACAACACTGAAGAATGGGATGCTATCTTACAAGATGCAGTGTATGTCAGAAACCAATATGTGGTGCTGTCTTTCCCATAGCCAGAATAAATACAGGAATCAAGACATGCAAATGACAGTGACTCATCTCACTATTATACCTACTTGCAGAAATTTTGTTTTCCGTCCCCATAATATTGAACTCTACTAATCTGGAAGCCTTAATTCCCAGAGTAGGAATGCTCCTATGAGGGGCCACAACAATGGTTCTGTTGAACTGGAAGATGAAACTGCTACTTAGACATTTAGTGCTCCTTATGCCACTGAACCAACAGGCAAATAGGGAGTTGCTTTATTAAATGGGGAGGTTGAGTTGGATTACCAAGGTAAAATTGGGTTACTGATGTACTGCAAAGGTAAAAAACAACTATGCCTTCAGTTCAGGGTATTCCTGAGATCACCTCTTAGTACTTCAGTGTCCAATAGTAAAAGTTAATGGAAATGTCAGCAGCCAAATCAAGTCAGGAGCACTTAGCATTCAGACTCTTTAAGAATAAAGGCTTGGGGCCAGGCGCGGTGGCTCACGCCTGTAATCCTAGCACTCTGGGAGGCCAAGGCGGGCAGATTGCTTGAGGTCAGGAGTTCGAAACCAACCTGAGCAAGAGCGAGACCCCGTCTCTACTATCAATAGAAAGAAATTAATTGGCCAACTAATATATATAGAAAAAATTAGCCGGGCATGGTGGAGCACGCCTGTAGTCCCAGCAACTCGGGAGGCTGAGGCAGCAGGATTGCTTGAGCCCAGGAGTTTGAGGTTGCTGTGAGCTAGGCTGACACCACGGCACTCACTCTAGCCTGGGCAACAAAGTGAGACCCTGTCTCAAAAAAAAAAAAAAAAGAATAAAAGCTTGGGCTGAGCGCGGTGGCTCACACCTGTAATACTAGCACTCTTGGAGGCCGAGAAGGGCGGATTGCTTGAGGTCAGGAGTTCGAAACCAGCCTGAGCAAGAGCGAGACCCTGTCTCTACTATAAATAGAAAGAAATTAATTGGCCAACTAAAAATATATAGAAAAAATTAGCCGGGCATGGTGGTACATGCCAGGAGTTTGAGGTTGCTGTGAGGTAGGCTGATGCCATGGCACTCACTCCAGCCTGGGCAACAAAGTGAGACTCTGTCTCAAAAAAAAAAAAAGAATAAAGGCTTGGGTCACCTCACCAGGTAAAGAACTCAGCCTAACCAAGGGCCTGACTGAAGGGAAAGGAAACATGGCATGGTGAGTGTGGAAAAAGTTATAAATGACAACTATGGTCCTATGACCAGTTACAGATAGGAGGACTGAAGCAGATACACATGTTTTCTTCATTGCTTGTTATGTAAGCACATACACATATGTGGATTTGTAAGTATGAACTATTTTCTTCTTCTTTTTCCTTTTATTACTTAATACAAATCTTTTTGGAGGTTAAAATTTAGTCTTTAGGTAACAGGAAATCAGATAAGAGTGTGCCTAAATTTAAGGAGTAATTACAATAGTGTAGAGATGGGTGGTGTGATTGCCTCCCACATGTAGATATAACAACTTGGGCATAATGTCTCCTCATTTGGGAGGTAGGGTGAGAATGTCTTTGTACACAGGATAGTTGCATATAGGGGGAAAGGTAGAGATGTCCTGTTACACTACAAAAGTGAAAATGACTATGCCTTTAGTCTAGGGTATTCTTGAGAGCACCTCTTAGCACATCAGTGTCCAATAATAAAAGTTAATGGAAGTGTCAAATACTTGTATAAGTTCAAATGCGTGTAGAAGGGTTTGTGTGGATGCTCAGTGGTTAAAGAGGTTATTGTCACTCAGCCCCAACCCCACTCTATACTCAGCTTTGTGATGTGAAGCTGGTACTCCCTATACTCTGGAATCCCATTTCGGCTTTGTTAGCTTGCTCCACCTGGCTCTGCCAGTAGGGGGTGCCAGGAGTAGCCTGCAAAGCTGGAGAAAGAAGGGGCTTGACTTTTCTTTTGTCTACTTCTTATTGGCTTCCAGTCCTCTTTCTGCTTCTCAGAGCATCACCCTAGCAGCAGCAGTTCCTTTCTTTGCAGAAGTTGAATCCAGTTTGTGGTTTTTCCAGCATTTGAAGAATCAGCTTCACAGGACCCTCTCAGAGACACCAGCAATGTCTCCAATTCCCCGTTCAAGGCTGTCCCTCATTAATGAATTGTATGTTCCCATCACACTCCTTCCTGGATTTGGGGAAAGGGGATGACAGCTAACGTGTAGAAACAGGAGGCTACTTTGAAGCCAGTGCTGGGCTGGTTTGGAGTAAAGAGAAAATGCAGGAGGAATGGAGCCATGGTCAGTAGTGATGCCTTAACTAATGGGATGAAATAGAGAACAATATATTAGACAGGGGTAGGATATAGGGAAAGAGAGTTGAAGATCAAAGAGGGAACAAAAGGCTAGAAGAAAACTGTAGAAAAAGGGTCATACTGTGCTGAAATGAAATTGAGAGACTGACAAGCCACCATGAATATTTTGGTGCGTTTCCTTATGATCTTTTTTCTATGCTTTTTGTATATTTATTCAATTTTAGAGTCTACATTTTTCACTTAACATTACAACACAAGCATTTCCTCTTATTACAAATTATTCATCAACGTTGTTTTTAATGACTGCTTAAAATCTAGCTCTTTGGTTAGATCATAATTTCTTTAACTATTTCTCTTCTAATGGGCATGCAGGTTATTTTCAATGTCTATTAAATTAACTGCAATGGCTATCTCCATGGAAGAGCTTTTTATCCATTGTATCACTAGGATATATTCCACAAAGTAGAATTACTCTTTCAAAGAATGTGGACATTTTTAATCTTAATCTTTTAAATCTTAATTGTTACTCAAATTCTTCCAGATCCACACTCCTTTGTCCACAATCCTGTAATCCGAAAAGCACTGAAAATTGAAAGCATTTTTATATTTGACCTAACCTATAATCATTTGGCAGCAATACCTGAGTACAACTGATGTGAGGTGATTTATAGACTTTAACTTTCCCATTTAGTGTGAATATTTGTTTTTTAGAAATAGTGGCACATTGATTATGAGACACTATCTCAGAACTCACTCAGAGTATTAGATCATTATATAATATTTATGCCATACAGCCTTTTTTTTTTATTTTAAGAGATGGGCTCCTGTTCTGTCACCTAGGCTAGAGTGCAGTGGCATGAGCATAGCATATTGTAACCCCAAACTCCTGGGCTCAAGCAATCCTCCCACATCAGCCTCCTGAGTAGCTGGGTCTACAGGTGTGCATCACCACAGCTGACTAATTTTTTAAAAATGTTTTTTAGAGATGGGGTCTTGCTATGTTGCCCAGGCTGGTTGTAAACTTTTGGTCTCAAGTGATCCTCTAGATATAAAGCCTTTTGAAAAATCTCCAAATGCCTTTTTTTTCCCCTAGAGCAAGGATCTTACTTGGTTACCCAAGCTGGAATACGGTGGCATCATCATAGTTTACTGTAATCTCAAACTTCTAGGCTGAAGTGATCCTCCCACCTCAGCCTCCTGAGTAGGTAGGACTACAGGTACATGCCACCATGCCTGGATAATTTTAAATATATTTTTAGAGATGGGGTATTGCTATGCTGTCCAGATTGCCCTCAAACTCCTGGCCTCCTCCCACCTCAGCCTCCCGAAGTGCTGGGATTACAGGTATGAGCCACTGCATCATCTTCCCAAATGTCTTTCTTACAAAATATATCCAGCCTTAAGGGTTTCAGATGAGGATTGTGAACTTGTACCAGTAGTGTTACAACAATGTGCTGGATATATTAATTAAAAAAAATCTGCTGAACTTTACACGATTTTATGGGCTATATTGTGTCTCTCCCTCTTCCCAAATTCATATGTTGAAGTTCTAACCCCCAGGACGGGCGCGGTGGCTCAAGCTGTAATCCTAGCTCTCTGGGAGGCCGAGGTGGGCGAATCCCTCAAGGTCAGGAGTTCGAGACCAGCCTGAGCAAGAGCGGGACCCCGTCTCTACTATAAATAGAAAGAAATTAATTGGGCAACTAATATATATAGAAAAAATTAGCCGGGCATGGTGGCACATGCCTGTAGTCCCAGCTACTTGGGAGGCTGAGGCAGCAGGATTGCTTGAGCCCAGGAGTTTGAGGTTGCTGTGAGCTAGGCTGACGCCACGGCACTCACTCTAGCCTGGGCAATAAAGTGAAACTCTGTCTCAAAAAAAAAAAAAAAAAAAGTTCTAACCTCCAGTATCTCAGAATGTGACTGGGTTTGAAGATAGAGTCTTTAAAGAGGTGATTGAATTAAAATGAGGTCATTAGGGTAGGCCCTAATCCAGTGGCTAGTATCCTTATAAGGAGAGGAGTTGAGGACATGGACATAACATAGGTAAAACCATGTGAAGCCAGAGGGGCCATCCACAGCCAAGGAGAGACCTCAGAAGAAACCAACCCTGCTGAAATCTTGATCTCAGACTTCCAGCCTCCAGAACTATGAGCAAATACATTTCTGTTGTTTATACCTCCCAGATTTTGTTACTTTGTTACGGCACCCTAGAAAACGAATACTGCACAAGTAGTCACATACTGTTTTTATAAGCAACAAAATCAGATACCAACCAAGCAAACAAAAACCACACAAATGAACCTTTTAAAATGTGATGGTTTCACTGTTGTAGCTTATTGTTATACTTCATTTTGAATTCCTTCTCTCAGGGAAGGTTTGTAGCTCATTTCTCCCCTAGTTATCCCATTTTTTCCCCAATTTCAGTTGGCAAACAAGATGGCACTTCTCATTTTGGGGATTAGCTCCTGTTGCCTAATAATTGTTATTGTTTACCTAATGAATTCAGGACTAATTAGAAGAATCTTGTGTCTCTGAGATCCCACTGTCAGTCTTATTATTTATTTATTTATTTATTTTGAGACAGAGTCTCACTTCTGTTGCCTGGGCTAGAGTGCCATGGCATCAGCTTAGCTCACAGCAACCTCAAACTCCTGGGCTCAAGTGATCCTCCTGCCTCAGCCTCCCAAGTAGCTGGGACTACAGGCATGTGCCACCATGCCTGGCTAATTTTTATATGTGTGTATATATATATATATATATTTGTTGTTGTTGTTTTTTAGTTGGCCAATTAATTTCTTTCTATTTATAGTAGACACAGGGTCTCGCTCTTGCTCAGGCTGGTCTTGAACTCCTGACCTTGAGCAATCCACCTGCCTCAGCCTCCCAGAGTGCTAGGATTACAGGCTTGAGCCACCTCGCCTGGCCCCACTGTCAGTCTTTTGATGTAAGACAGGAGCTCTCATTCTTTCTACTCACCTCCACAGAGAACAGATTACTGTTCACCTGTGCATAGGATCATATACACAGATTCAGTAACCACTCCAGCCTTTCCTGTTCTAGAAAACATATCAGAATGGAAATGGGACTGTATCAGTGATCTAGGGTTTATAATTTTTAAAAAAGTAAATCATTAGGGCCAGGCACGGTGGCTCATACCTGTAATCCAGTACTCTGTGAGGCCGAGGTGGGAGGATCACATGAGCTCAGGAGTTTGAGATCAGCATGAGCAAGAACTATACCTCGGCTTTACTAAAAATGGAAAAATTAGCCAGTCGCAGTGATGTGAACCTGTAGTCCCACCTACTCAGGAGGATGAGGCAGGAGGATCTCTTGAGCCTAGAGGCCTTGTGGTTACAGTGAGTTATAATGACACCACTACACTCTAGCCCGAGTGACAGAGCAAGACTCTCAAAGAAAAGAAAAATTAAAAAAAAGTAAATCATTAGAAAACTTCAACACTTTATTGTTAAATTGTTCAAACTATTGTTGTGCTTGTGTCACTTTACAAGTGACCCTAATGAACTACATGTCTGAAGTATTGAACTCAGTTAATGTATTGAAAAGACACCTGAATGGGTAAGAACCTGGGCCACTCTAGTAATAAAGATCTTTCTATTCTCCATCAGCCACTCTTCCAGATAGTAGAGAAATACTTTTTAGGAAAAAGTGTGATCTTTTGAGGTGCAATAGGAGGAATAGCTCTTGCATTAATGTCACCACGTAAGCCTAGTATAGGCAGAAAATTTTTTAAAGAGGAACACCAATAAATGGGAGGCAGCTGGTGTAGTGCAAGGGCATGTGCTTTTGTGCTCTACAAAAATTGGATTCCTGGTTCTTCTACATGGACTTGCAGAATTGTAAAGTTTCATTTGAAGGACTGCTCTAAATTTCAGCATTTATTGGCCATCCATTGCATGCAATATGCTTTTTTTTTGAGACAGAGTCTCACTTTGTTGCCCAGGCTAGAGTGAGTGCCATGGCATTAGCCTAGCTCACAGCAACCTCAAACTCCTGGGCTCAAAGCAATCCTCCTGACTCAGCCTCTCAAGTAGCTGGGACTACAGGCATGCGCCACCATGCTTGGCTAATTTTTTCTCTATATATATTAGTTGGCCAATTAATTTCTTTCTATTTATAGTAGAGATGGGGTCTCACTCTTGCTCAGGCTGGTTTAGAACTCCTGATCTCGAGCAATCCGCCTGCCTCGGCCTCCCAGAGAGCTAAGATTACAGGTGTGAACCACCTCGCCTGGCCAATATGCTTAAGAGGTTGTAAATCCCAATTTAAAAAAACCTTATTCAAGAATTGTGACACAAATTAACGTATTAATTCTCAGAATATTTATGGAGTGCCCACCATGTGCCATACTATTCTAGGGGCTGGAGCTGCTACAGTGAAAACACTAAATAAAATTCTTGCCCTTCTTGAGTTTATGATTCAGAAGTAGAGCTTACTTTCTAGTGATGGAGATTATACTATGGTAAAATAGTGATTTGTAGTATTAGGGAATTTTAGAGTGCTTGATTTAGTTTCCATTTAAAAATACATTGTTGCCATCACTTTTCTTGTCAGTCTCCTTGAAGATCCATCCAGTTGAGCAATTTAAAAACTTCACAATGCTTTAGACTTGGATAAAGCTGTGATAATAGTTTTAACTCCTTTATTTTACATATGAAAACAAATGAAGTGACTTAACTAAGTTTATCCATTGCATTACTGAGAGATTGAATACTAGATCTTAGATCTCATTCTCTTGTATACTCTCCTCAATCATATTCCTCTTGGTTTCTGGGTTTCTGAATCCAGATCTGAGTCATGAGAAGCGACATTTGCAAAAAGTATGGATGGTACAATGAGTTCAGGGAATGCTATAAATTGGAATGATTTGGTTAATCAGAAAGCATGTTTTGGTGAAAGACTAGTAGGATACCTGAGCTTTAATCCTGGCCTGTTCATTAAAGAGAAATCATTTCACCTGAGCCCTAAATTCATCGTCTTTAAAATGAAGGGATAGGCCTGGGCACAAGTGGCTCACCATGTACTCCTAGCACTCTGGGAAGCCAAGGTGGGAGGACTGCTTGAGCTCAGGAGTTTGAGACTGGTCTGAGCAAGAGCGAGACCCCAAAATTAGCCAGGTGTGGTGGTGCATGCCTGTAGTTCCAGCTACTCAGGAGGATCACCTGAGCTCAGGAATTTGAGGTTGTTGTGAGGCTAGGCCGCACCATGAAACTCTAGGCTAGGCATCAGAGTGAGACTGTCTCAAAAAAAAAAAAAGGGATAGACTATGGATTTCTAATAGTTCGAGTTATGATTTTTCTACTTTAGGAAGGGTTTATTAAAGTATTAAATGCATTTCGACCTATGATATTCTCGACTTACAATGCATTTATTAGGACATATCCCCATTATGAATTGAGGAGCACAGGCAGTCAATGGGAACGTTTGCATAATACTTTCAGCAGTCTGAAATGCGCATTTATGTAAAGAGATTTATTAAAAATGCCTGGTACTCAGTGCTCAAGAAATGTTATTCTATTATTAATCACACAACACCCTCATGTATTAATATTATTAAATGCCATTTTGTATATGAAGTTGAGAATTACAGAAATTAAGCAAAATTTCCTTAAGGTCTACTAGTTAAAGAAAAGGGGAAGTAGGTTGAGAACCCTGGACTTTTGACTGTACTATTTCCTTTGTAGTTTAGCTATAAAATTATTTTACAGGAATTCGGACTTGATGTAAACCCAGAAAGATGGGCAAAAACAGTAAAGACAAGAAAGAAATATTTTATAAAGAAATAATCCCTTTGTAGCAAAGCAGCTGCTACTGGGGAAAAAGAAAGTAAAAATAAAAACAGAAATAAAGAAAAAAAAGAAAGAAGTAATCCCTGAGTATGAAGGAAAAGTTCTGGTAAGGGAATAAGTGAGTTTCCTTTAGTCTTTGTCCTGGGCAGCCTTTTGATGAGAAGAGGTAGGGGAGATGTGTGAAAGGCTTTGAATACCAAGCCAAGTAGTCTGAGAGCCCTTGGCAGTTTTTGATCAGAGTGGTGGCATAATGTGAACAACATTTTATTATTAATCTGGTTGTAGATTACTGAAGAGATTGGGGAGGTGGGAATGGAGCTTCAGAGGCCAGTTAGATGGCTGTTGCTATAGCATGAGGGCCTCCAGTATGTCGAGGTAAAGAAACATGGGGGAAAGGTGGTGTTTTCTTAGTTAAAAGACAGCGTTTAAGGCACATGCAAACTCCTTATTTTAAAAAGGGGGTTATGAGTTTGCACTCGTTTTCTTTTAAAAGCAGCAACTGCAGAGGCCTGCCTGTAAGGCCAAAAGAATGAGTTTGGAATTAAAGCAGGGTCAGACTCCTGGCTTTGTCATTTTAAAATTATGTAACCTAAAGGAAACCACCTAACTCCTCTCGAGCCTCGGTTTCGTTTCCTGTAAATTAAGAGTGACAATCCTTACTTGGTAGAGCAATTGTGTGCATAAAACCAGACAGGGTTTCAAGGCATCCAGCAATGGCGCTCAGTGTGGCTTCCCGCCTTCCCCCAGGTATCCTTCGGGCGGGGGCCGGGTAGCGAAGGACCGCGGCTCTAACCTAGAGACCCCGGGCGGGCACTCCCGTCGCGAGCTCGGCGGCCTCCGAACGCCCGCCCCACCTTGGAGCGGGCTCCGCTCGGGATGACGGAGCATCCCCGCCAGCCAGCGGGACAGACGTTTCCTCCCCACAGGGGCTCCGGGGCGCACCGCAGCTCCCACCTGCCCGGGGAGCCGCGGGGAAGCGCGGGAGCAGGGCGCGGGGGGCGGCGATAACGCCCGAGGCCGCAGCGGCCACCCCCGCGCCGCCCGCCCGCCCGCGAACTCACCGCGGGCGCTGGGCCGCGCTGGCCGCGTTTGAAGTCTCCGGCGCAGCCGCTGGTTGGCGGGCGCGGGTCACGTGCGCCCAGGCAGGAGTTTCCCCGACAGCTGGAGGCTGCGTGGGATCCGGCGGCGGCTCCGAGCGCGGCGGTGCGGCCTTCCCCGCCCCCTCCCTGCTCCCCCGCCCGCTTCCGCCCGGCTTATTATCCTCCGTATTGACAAACAGAGCGGCCGCGGCGGACACTCTCGGCGTGTACCGGTAGCCAAGCCATGGGAGACAAGAAGAGCCCCACCAGGTAACAGCGCCCGGGCCCTCGGGCCCGGACTGTGCAGGCGGCAGGGCCCTCGCGCCGGGCTTCGGGGCGTCCGTCTCGTCCGCCGCCCGGGCACCGGGGCGAGAACGGGGGCGGCGCCACTGCTGCGCGAGCGCTGCCTCGTGAGGGGCCGGCGCCGGCCGCCCCACAATGGGGCCGCGATGGCGGCGGCCGGAGCGGCAGCCGGGGTGTCAGGGTGGCGGCGGCGGCGGCGGCCGCACTCGCGCCCTCCCCCTTCCTGACTCCCCTCCCCCTCCGAGCCGGAGCGCGGCGCGCCGGGGGCCAGCGGGGCGGGGGTCGCGGAATGGGCGCGGGGGGCGGGGCGGGGGCGGCCTCGAGGCCCCGGCGCAGGGCGCGGCCTGCTGGTGACCCCGCGCCGCGTCGTGTCCGGGTTGTGTCCTGCAGGCCGAAGCGGCAGCCGAAACCGTCCTCGGATGAGGGTTACTGGGACTGTAGCGTCTGCACCTTCCGGAACAGCGCCGAGGCCTTCAAGTGCATGATGTGCGATGTGCGGAAGGGCACCTCCACCCGGTGAGTCCCGGGCCTGCCCCGCGCCGCCGCCCGCCCGCCCGCCAGCCCGCCCGCCAGCCCGCCCGCGGGGTCGCGGCGCGGAGGACGCCCCTGCGGCTGCCGCCCCCTTCCCCCCACGGGACACTCGCAGTCCTGGGCTGGCGGAGACGAGACCGAGGTGGTGGCCGCGATAGGATTTGGGTCACATTGATCGCGACCCAAGCGATGGTTTGCGGTGAGGGGTAATTGAAGAGGCTGTATCGGTTTTTTTTTTTTTTTTGCTGCCAAGAGAGAATAAATTATTTAAGGGAGACATTAGCTACTGCGATTTAATTCCTATCGCTGGGTGTAATGCCCTTCTTCCCACTCCCGGAATAAAAATGTTGGCTGCATTATTGTGTTAGAGTGTAGGAATCAAGGAAAAAAAACATGATTTCCTCTTTAGGAGCAAAGGATGTAATTTAATTTCGTTCCTCAAAAAAGTATCTGATTTTAGAATACACGATAAATTAAACTTCTTTCTGTAGACGGATGTCTGGAAGGGTCAGATCAAGGTTTTGTTTAGTGTTTTTATTCCAGTTCTCTAATATTTTATAAATAAATAGTTGGAGATGAGCCCAGTCACAGGAACTTATTTTTACTAAAAGTATCTGACTATATCTTAGTTTGATTAAATGGCAATCTGTTAGACAAATGAGATAAAAGGACCTCTATTTTCAGTCTTAAGTTTATTTTATTGTATACGTACGGTATAATAATTCTGTCTTTTAAAAAACCACTTAAGTGAATTAAGTGGATAAAGAAAATCATCCAGGAAATTCAAAGTCAGTGGCATTCTTGATCTGCCAGCACTTAGTCATAGAGCTCCTTCACCTTCATAGGAAGGTAACCTTTAAATTAATTCATTATAACCCTGTGATATAATCCTAGATTTATAGCTTAATATTTAGATAAGTAATATATTTGGGTATTACAAAGTCCATTAGAAACTAAACTATCACAATAAGCCTACTAATATGTTTTACTGTTGCTTTAAAAAAGAGGGCCTTGTAATATTGACATTAAATATTTAGTAGAAATTAGATTTTTTAAATATGAGGTACTTGATTTTTTAAAACATCATTTACAGAATTTTATTAAATTTTTAAAATATAGAGACAGAAATGGTTGGCAATAACTTAAAATTTTAAAATTTTCTCACCGAAGCTAGCCACTTTTTATATGTCTGGTTTTTGTAAAAGTCATAATACGATTTTTGTATATTCCCATTTACATTGGGTAAAATAGTTTGAACATTTTTCATGTTCAAAAAGCAAACTTTCAAACATAATATTAAATTTAGGGGAATAGAAGAAAACATTCCAAAAAGAAAAAAAAGTACCTATTCGCTTAAATGATTGTGGTTACTATTTTTGGACCCGTGATTTAAATATTTTGAAAAGCAGTATCTTTATGTCTGCGTAAGGTTGGATTTGGTTTACAATATGTTTGTATATCTATGTTAGTACTTTGTACTTTTTAAAATGCTCAATAAGCAATTTTTAGAAAATTAGCTTTTTGGAGGCAGGGAACATTAAAGTGGAGACAATTATTATAATCTTAATCTCTGGTACTATATCATTGCTTTTTGTTATTCCCTATTTTCTTGTAGCCATTAGAAAAATACTGAAACTAGAAGAGCCTATATGTTTATTTGCAGGGACACCAAGGAAGGGGGGAAGCTGGTGTCCTACTCCACAGCCAGTCTTGGGGTTAGAGGAACCCTGAGAAATAGAATAGGTGGTGGCAGCTCAGAAGAGAAGAAACAGGCCGAATACCTGGCACCTGGAAGAAGAAGGAATATAGTGCACAGGGAAGTTGGCCCAGGACAGAGAAGTGGGCCTAGTTTAAAAGAGGCTTGAGGCCCACTTGGGGGCCCCTGACATTTTTTACCAGTACATCTGAGCTCTTGTAGATCCAATTTTTAGTGGTGGAAACATTACTTGAGGAGGACTCAGAGAAGCATTGTCATTTGGATTGAAACTGAAGAGGCTCTGGGCAACTCACCAGAAATCTAAGGGACACTCTGTTCCTAAAAGTAAGTGTTCTACACTACAACCCTCTCAGCTTCTTCCTTCCTGTCTCTGAATTGTCTCTTCTCTTTTGATTTTGGCCCCTAAGTTAAACCTAAGAGCTCTAATTTCTCTGTTATCTACTATTTTCCTACTGCTGTTTCTGAAATTCAGAGTGGAATCCATGTTTGGATGGAACAATGGAACAGGGTATCGTTAATAAGGCAGATATTGATTGCACCACAAAATACTTCCCTCCCTGGTAATGTTAGAAAAACAGTATTAAAGGACTGCAGAACATTGTCGAAAAGAAAAAGTTCGAGTAGTTGGAAGAAATAATTCTTCACAACTAACATCTTAATTAACAGGGTGATTTCAAGTATAAGGTTGGCAAGTACGGCAGTAGGACTGATAGCTGCACAACAGAAGGATGCTTGCTAATGACTTGTTTGTGTGACCAACAGACAGGATTTGAATCCCTTGGGTCAGACCGACCTTTGAACTGATTCTGTCTCAGTTGCCAAATGTGAGGCCAAGTCTAAGCTATTCTAGACATTTGAAAAAAAGTTTTCTTTTTAAATCTCCAGAGATTTGAGTTCATGGTTTCCCTTTCAAGTCTTTACAGACAATATATATTTTTTTCTTTAAAGAATATGTAGTTCAAATCCTTTATATTGTATCAGAAGACCATTTCCTTTGACTATATCCTTGGTAGGTCATGTCTTTGCAGAATGAAGTTACATTCAT
This sequence comes from Mirza zaza, assembly GCA_008750895.1. Classification (NCBI taxonomy): domain Eukaryota; kingdom Metazoa; phylum Chordata; class Mammalia; order Primates; family Cheirogaleidae; genus Mirza; species Mirza zaza. Next base: position 11,123 of record VSMD01092475.1, on the reverse strand, counting down.
ACCATGTATTACAAGATGAAATGTTGATTTGACATAACTTCAATTCCTCAATTGCTATATTCTTTACATTTATGCCATTTCTATGATTGAATTTCAATTTTGTACTTGCTGGCCTTAATTCATTTAAATTTGATTAATCTGTTTTTAGGATCTAAAGAACTAGATAGTTCAGGTACCTGAAATTTTTTACATTGTGCTTTTTAAGATTTTTGTACCTTTTTTTTTTATACTGTCATCTATTTGTCCCAGAAGGAAAAATTTTAAAAAGAAAAATAATGCTACAGTGACAAATCATTTTCAAATGTGCTCCATGGTCTCTGTATTTGTATCTAAAGTTCTTATAAGGCAATAAATATCCCAAATATAAACATAAGAAACTTTAAGAAGTTAGTAAATAAGAACCATTCTGAAACATGGAGAAAATAAAATATTAAGGATAGCCTATGTGAGAGTGGTAATCAATGTATGATGATTCAGTTAAGGCTAGTTGTATCTATTGCTACGTCTTCACGTAGGAATGGAAAATTACTGCTTAATTTAGGTGGCAGATATTTAGCAATGAAAATGATATTTGTTTTGGTCTTAAACTGTGGTCTAAATGAGAACCTATTAAATATTAATAATACCTAGTCCATAGCAGGCTTTTGAGTATAACAGTTAATATTATGTTTTCTCAGAGTGTATTATAATTGTTCTTTAGGTGTCTAACAGGTGTTATGTTAGAGAGCTGAGAAAAAGAGTTCTCATAGTAGAAAGAGTAGTAGGTGTTGTACTGGGAGTTTGGTAACCTGGATTGATATCTCATTTCAACCACTTCAACATTTGGCATTCAGCAGATGTTTATCGAGCATCTTATACAAGGGCAGAGCTTAGGTACTGGACATACAGTGGTGAGCAAAGTGGATGTTTCTTTGTTTCTTTAAAATTTTATGGTTTTGTTATCAAATTAGAAACACTTAGAACCATACCAAATTGTGTGTGTGAGGTGGTGTTAGTAAATCTTTCCTTTATGTGTAAGCTGAAGAGGTGGAACTTCTTCATTTAAAAAATATCTTGTTTATAACTGAACACAGTATTATGGTAAAGATCTGACTTTTGATAAAAAGAATATAAAATTCACATTCTGAAGAAACCTTAAGGAAACTATTATCTGATGAAAATCTTTTCAGCGTCGTTGTTGTCTTGTCATACTTGCTTTCTACTAATTTGAGGTTTGGTATCGGTTCTCCTAGATTCTTGGTGTGGGAGAATGAGAAAAAAATTGAGCACTGCTTAAATAAGTCCATTTTTTTAAGAAATACATCGTTCCTGAGCCTCCCTTACCTATGTGAGGCAACCACTTAGTTGTTGATCAGTGACTCCTCATTCTGGATTTCTTTTGTTTTTTTGTCCTCCCTTTAACTTAGAGTACACACATGGGTTCGTTGTTTACAGGGAAATTTTGAAAGTAATTAGTGTTTAGATAATCCATATTTCAAAGTATAGTCTGAGGAACACTGGGGATTCCTAGACCCTTTCAGTCACTGAGGTCTAAACAATTTTCATAATAATTTGAAGATGTTATTTGCCTTTTTCACTGTGATGGTGCAGAGGCAGTGGTGGGTAAAACTGCCAGCACCTTAGCATGAATCAAAGCAGTGGTACCAAATTGTAATCTTCACCACCGTGCATATGCAATAAGAACAATGGCAGTTTTGTTTAAGAATATCCTTGATGAAGCAGTAAAAGTTACTAATTTTATTAAATCTCATGTCTTTTTTAATATTCTGTGTGGAATAATGGGAACTACACATAGAGCACTTCTGCATACCAAAATACAGTGGTTGATTCAGAAGAAAGCACTTGAGTAGTTTGACTTGCAAGCAGACCTAGCTACTTTTTTCATAGAACATCATTTTTATTTGAAAGACTGACAAACTTGTTATTCAGATTTGGATATTTAGCATGTACTTTCTTGAAAATGAATACAGTAAATCTGTCACTTCAAGGAAAATAATTGATAATATTTGTTGCTGGTGATAATAAATCATTCAAATGAAAGTTAGAATTTTTGAAAACTGTAACCGTAACAGTGAGCCTTAGAGCTTCCGAGTACTTTAAAGACTTTTCTGATAAGATTGGCAGTGATATCAATGAATGTAATTTCTGATACTTTATCATGAAATGTGTCAAAATTTAGAAGATCTGCATGACTTAGTAAACCAGTATTTCCCAGTAACCAATGTTTGATCTTCCAAAACCATGCATGAATAATCCATTCAAAGTACAAAATAACAGTGGATTTTAAGGGAACCCTGAAAACTTCATTGATACAGTTTCAGATTTCACTTTGCAAATAACCTTTGAGAAACAACTATCTCTTTTTATGTGGAATCAAAGAAGAATATCCGTAATGATCTGAAAATGCTATTAAACTACTTTTTCAATCACATATCTGTGGCATTTTCTTCATATTCTTGAACCAAAAGAACATATTCTAACAAATTGAATGTAGAGACAGATAGGACAATCCAGATGTCTTCTATTAAGCCAGATGTTAGAGGTTTGCAAAAATATACAACAGTGCTGCTCTTCACACAGAATTATCTTTGTTTTGGAAAATGTAGGATTTTTCATAAAAATGTCACTTAACCTGTGATGCATTTTTAAAATGAGCTAATAAATACATGCATATTTTTCTCAGTTTTTATTTCTAATATAGTAAACATTGATAGATAAGACACAGATAAACAAAAGCTCTTTTAAATTTCAAGAATGTAAAGAGATGCTGAGATCAAAAGGATTGTGAACTCCTGGTCTAGAGTTTTACTGGCTTAAGGTTATGTATGCAACAGATTTACTTCAGCAGGCATTCTTTTTCTTTCATTTATCCTTTATTGTGTGAGGTCCGATAACTAGTGACTTGGTTGTTAAACTCAGTGGCCTAATCTCAGTCTTCTTTTGATGTCACCTCTGAAGTTTTTGGTGTTAGTGCCATTTTTTTTTAATTGAAACTCTCCTTCCTTGATGTAATACTCCGTTTTCACAGTTTTCCTTGTACATCTCTGTAATCAGTTTCTGGTTACCCAAACTTGATTGCTTCTTTATATTCCTTACTTTGTATATGGCATAAACTCCTTTCTGGAATCTTAGCTAGAAACTATCATTGTCTCAGCTTTGATTCTAACTCATCCTCCTCCCTCATGTCCTGTTTTCCTCTGGATGATCTCACATCTATTCTTTTTCCAATTTATGTAGTTATAGTTCAGAAGCCCATATCATTTCTTCTCTCATGAGCTGTTGGACAAATTGGTCTGTCCTCTAGAATGCTGCTAACATAATCTTCATTATCTTTTTTGAAACCTAATTGTGTTGGTCCCTCTATATTTAAAAAAAAATGTTTTTGAGGCCTCTTCAGTGACTACTGAGTAAAGGATGAGCTCCTGAGCATGGTGTTCAAGGCTATAATAATCTGTCTGTAAACTAACTTCCTAGCTTCATTTCCTGTGGCATATCCTAATCAATTCCATGCTGTGTCAGCACTGAAATATTTTTATGATATGGCACTTCTCAAAGCAACTCGCTAGGATTACCCTCCCTCCACCCCCAGCTATCATACTGATTCTAAAATATGTGCGTGCAGTCACATGCCACGTAACAATGTTTCAGTCAACAACAGACCACATATTCCATGGTGGTCCCCAAAATTATAATACTGTATTTCTACTGTACCTTTTCTATGTTTAGCTATGTTTAGATACAGAAATACTTACCATGGTGTTACAGTTGCCTATGGTATTCAGTACAGTGGAATGCTGTACAGGTTTGTAGCCTAGGACCAATAGGCTGTACCATTAAGCTTAGGTGTGTAGTATACTATACCATCTAGGTTTGTTTAAGTACACTCTATGATGTTCCCACAGTGAAGAAATTGCCTAACAGTGAGTTTCTCACAATATCTCCCTGTTGTTAAATGACACATGACTGTATGCATTTATAGTTATTCTTAGAGAATCACCATATTGTAATATGTCTAGATATTTATCTGCCCTATGGGGCAGAGACTATTTCCAGAAGCTAATAAAGTACCTGAAATATTATAGATATTTTAACTTTTTCAGTTAATGTTCCTTTTAATTTGACTGTTGCTGTTTGACACCTTACATTGCTTTTCTAATAATTCTTAAGACTGTTAAAATAAGACTGCGATAAAAATGTTATCAGACTGTTTTGTTACTAAGTGGTAGGTATGAAGTTTTAGTATTATTTCAAGGATATTGGACATGAATACCTTAGCATTTTTAAGATACAACTTTTGAAAGTTGTATATTTATTATTTTTATGATCTCCTTTGCAACTACTTATTTAAATCTTGTTATTCAGATTATTATTTTAGCATATGCGCTGCTGAAGTGAGCACATTGTTTTCAGATTATTGAAATTTATGTAGTATAGCTAAAAATGAGAGGTATTTCTTGAATAAAGTAAACTAACAGTCATGAAAGTATATGTCATATCATGAAATGTATTGTATTCCTGGATTAAATTGTAAGTTTTCTTTTGAATGATTTCTGAAGTTAAGAGAGTTGACATCAAGGGCCTATCAAAAACTAAAATACACTATATATAAATGTGTGATATTTTGAGATTGTTTAATTAAAAAAGGGTTTTTTTGGTGTATTTTTCAATGCTTCCATCAGGATAATTGAAAAATCATTAGCTTTCAGATTTTACATTTGTTTGAACTGTGTAGAGTTTAAAATAAAATTGAAACTAATTAAATTTAATTATAATTAAAAGGGAACTCACTTTCTCCTTATGATTGAGGTAGTATTTTATCTATGTACTTGTTTTTTTTTTTTTTTTTTGAGACAGAGTTTCACTTTATTGCCCAGGCTAGAGTGAGTGCCATGGCATCAGCCTAGCTCATAGCAACCTCAAACTCCTGGGCTCAAGCAATCCTGCTGCCTCAGCCTCCCAAGTAGCTGGGACTACAGGCATGTGCCACCATGCCCGGCTAATTTTTTCTATATATATTTTAGTTGGCCAATTAATTTCTTTCTATTTATAGTAGAGATGGGGTCTCGCTCTTGCTCAGGCTGGTCTCGAACTCCTGAGCTCTAAACGATCCACCCACCTCAGCCTCCCAGAGAGCTAGGATTACAGGCTTGAGCCACCGCGCCCGGCCTATGTACTTGTTTTTAAAGATAAATCTATGACATAAATTAGCAGATGACTGTGGATATTAGGCAGACATTAGGAAAATAATGTAATTTTTTCTTGTCTTGTGCTTCATTGCTATTGTAATTGTCCAGGGTCAGGCTAACAGGATTAGTCACTGATACCTTTCTGGAATTCCATTATCATTTTGCCTGCTTAGTGAACTCCTACTTATTCTTTAAGACTCAACTCACACACCTATTCCCTGTGACATTGTTCCATGAGCATTCTAGACCCAGCTTCCTTTGCCTTTTTGTGTGTTTTGTGCATCTCTCTACATGTGATTTCCATCTAGCTTCAGCATTTCCTCATAAACCCAACGTTGATTTGTGTCTTTCCCATGAATCCAGGTATTCTAAGAGGACAAAGTAACCAGAGAGAGAGAGGAAGATGGCTCTTTGGTTAAAGCTGTGAGAGTAATAACTGTGTTCTTTTTATAGAATCTGAATAGTTCCTCAAGGTCCATTTGTGGTGTTTACCTTTATTATATCATTTAGAATACTCTAGTTGGGTTACAGGTATGCATCTACTCCCTTGCTATGCTATGAGTTTTTTAAGGGAAATATGAGTTTTTAATGGTCTTTTTTCACAGATTCTTGGTGAAATGCCATAGAAATATAATAGGTATTCTATAAAGGTTTGTTGAAGGAGGAATAGAGGTGTTAGAATAAGATACTGGGTTTTAAAAAACATAAGCTTTGATTCAGTGTATAAAGTTCATTATTTGAAAAAGAACCTTCCTGTGTACATGTGTGAATTATCGGAAGTGGTAATGAACAAAATTCTAGAATTCTGCACATGCTTATTGGGTATTCACATCATATGCCATGAATTGTACAAAGACTACAAAATTGTGGATAAGACCCGATTCCAGCATTTTAAGAGTTTGAATTTGAGCATAGAAGATAGAATTTGCTAATGAATAAATGCAAGAAGGAGTTGAAAGTGGATTTTCCAACATAGTCATAATTTTTGGAGCAGACTTGTGGTCAAATTAAGTGTGAAATCAGGCTGGGTGTGGTGGCTCATGCCTTTAATCCCTGCACTTTGAAAGGACAAGGCAGGAGGATTGCTTGAGCCCAGGAGTTCGATACCAGCCTGAGCAACATAGTGAGACCTCTCCACAAAATTGGAAAAATTAGCTGGGTATTGGTGGTATGCATTTGTTATCCCAGCTACTCAGGAGTTTGATGTTGTAGTGATTTGTGATGATGCCACTGCATTCCAGCTTGGGCAACAGAGTGAGATCTTGTGTCAAAAAAAAAAAAAAAAAAAAATTGTTGTGGCCATTATTAGTAAAGCACTTTTGGTAAAATGTGCTTTAACTTAATGACCAATTTCCAATTCAGTTGATTACCTTCTCCCATAAGAAATTTCAGCCAAATGATATTCTTTGAAACAGCTGGCACTTTATTGTTGGGTAAAGCCTTCTTTTTCCCTCTTTTTTTAAATCTGTGTGTATATACGTGTATTGTTTTTTAAAGAAGCTGCTGTTTTTAAGATGATAGTTGTTTAAGATGATAGTTTTAAGATGAAGTAAAGTTTCAGTGAACTAAAACTTTCTACTAAGTATGCTGGCCCTATATCTAACCTTGAAGGAAAGGAATGAGCAAAGAAACCATCCAACTAGAATAGTTTTATAAACTTCGTTATCAAAGATGAAAGGATAAAAATATCAACTGGTAATCAAACAACGGGTTTCAGTCTGGGCTCTAATATTATTTTTGTGACTAGGTTTCCATCTTCCTCACAGCCATATAGGGTGGTTCAATAAGCAAATGGAAGATATATAGGAAAGCATTCTGAATACAGTAAAGCATTTCACAAGTGATAAAGATATTGCTTTTACTGAATTCCTACCCCTAGAAACTACCAATAATAACTAAAAATTAATTTGGCAGTAATAAATTATAAGCCACCATTATCACTATATTCCTTAACACTAATGGCCATTATTTACTGAGCACTTACTATGTGTCAGCCACTGTGACTGCACAGAATAGCTGTACAGGATTAAACCATTTAATCTCAACAACATTTTTTATTTTATTTTTTTCTCCATTTCCTGGTGATGAGATGAACAATGCTTTTTATTTTTTTAAATTTTTTTCTTTGACACCCAGGCAGTTCAAAACAATGCTTTTTTAAAAAAGAAAAAAACTCCAGAAACCTGAATAGCATGCTGAAGATAATTGCCAATATAACCAATAAGATAACTTAAGAATGTAACCCTATGATAAAATTATTTTATTTCTAATAAAGATGGTTTCTGGGATTATTTTTAAAGTTTCAAATATGTATATAAATATAACAATCCTATTTTATGTAAATTTGGCATATGCAAAGCACTTGTGTAGTGCTTTACTGTATTCAGAATGCTTTCCTGTATGTCCTCCCATTTGCTTATCAAACCACCCTATCTATATGGCTGGTGAGGAAGATGAAAAAACCTTGTCATAGAACTAGTATTAGAGCCTAGATTGAAACCCAGGTTGTTTGATTATTTTGATCTTTCACCTTTTCATCTTTGATAAAGAAGTTTGTAAAACTATCCCAGTCTGGTAAACGGTTTCTTTGCTCATTCCTCTTTCTTTCCTTCAAGGTTTGATATAGGGCCAGCATACTAAGTAGAAAGGTTAGCATTATATGGAATATCAAGTTTTCATTTACAGATTTAATGAAAATTAGGTTTTTTAAAAAGTAAATTTTGTTAAATCTCTTTATAGTTTGATATTTTTGTATTACAATTGTATAAAATATTGTTAATTTGAAAATAAATTATTTAACAAATGTTTGTTGAAAAACTGCAGTGTTTTGCTTATTGGGTTTCATGGTTGCTAAAAACTCTACCTTTTGTTATATGAGCTGTGATTGATAATCATATTTTGAAAGATTCAGTATATACTCCATTCTGTAATAATGTTTATTGTGGGGAATTATAGAATTACTGAGAATTTTGGAGCTGGAAGGAACCTTTCAGGAGTTTCCAGAGTATTTAGTTATTTCTGAGACAGACTAGTTTTTATTACTTGAAACCGTAATGGTAGATGAATGAGACAGACTTCAAAGGCATTATCTTTTAAGGTTTGTGGTAGAGATACTGGTATTAAACTTTTGAAATGGGCCGGTAAGCTTATTATCCCAGCACTTTGGGAGGCCAAGGTGGGAGGATCGCTTGAGGCCAGGAATTCCAGACCAACCTGGGCAACCTGACCAACCCTTTAAGGGGGTAAAGAGAAGATGGGTTTACCTGTTAGAATCTAGTAACACGTTTCTTGGGGGTAGAATAGACCCCGCCTTCCCTCAGAAGGGCCCAGAAGTTTTGAGTTGTGGTAGTTGGCCCTAAGGTCCATGTAATTGTTTCCGTGGCTGCCAGTTGAAGTAAGCAAGTGGGGCTCTGTATTTGCCCACTGCACTTCAACCAGATCATCTATGCTTTTATATATTTTATTTATTAGGATTTCTCTTAATTTTTATTTCACAAAGATGTTTTATATAACCTTTTTTTTTAAATCACTGCTCTTTTCTATGGCTCAAGTTCTGCTTAGCACAGGCTGAGTCAATTGTGACTGGACTTCTTAGCCTTACATTTCAAAAGGAAGAGCTAATAATGAATTTTGAATGGTGGCATGAGGCAGGACAAATTTGAAGCTTGCTTTTGTGAAAAGCCTTTTCTCCTTCTCTTCTTCCCTGTATCTTTCCTTTTTTCCTGCCCATCTTCCCAGATACTTTTACTCTTTTTAAAGACCGAGGCTGGTGAGGCTCAGCAGCACATAATCATTGATTAGATTAGTAATGAGCACCATAATTTACAGAGGAAACATATTAAATTCATAATGTCATCAAATTGTACATTTTGGTAAAATTTAATAAGATTATTCCAGGAGAAAATCATAATCCTGAAAAACACAATCTTAACACCATAATCCTGAATATTGAAATCCCAAAAGGTTGAAATTCCTAAAGTCTAAAATCCTGAAAATCACAATCCCAAAAGATCAAAATCCTGAAAATGTAATTCCAGAAAAAATAATTAATTCTTTAAAATTTTATTTACATTTTTAAAAGGGGGTTTATTTTACAGACATAAAAACACAACAGAATACTTCATAGGCTACTTTACACAATAAAAACACAATAACACTCTTTTAAATTTAGAGACAGAGTGTCTGTCGACCCAGGTAGAGTGTAGTGGTGTCATTGTAGCTTACTGCAACCTCAGACTCCTGGGCTCAGGTGGTCCTCTTGCCTCAGCCTCGAGAGTAGCTGGGACTATAGGCTCGTGCCACGATGCTTGGCTAATTTTTTTTTCTATTTCTGTTAGAGACAAGCTCAGGCTGGTCTGTAAGCTGGTCTGTAAGCTGGTCCTAAGCTCAAGAAATCCTCCCACCTCGGCCTCCCAGAGTGCTGGGATTACAAGCGTGAGCCACCACGCCTGGCCTACAATAACATTTTTGTAAACATAAAACACTTTTATACTAATGACAGACACACAGGTGTACCATTTATTAGCAGATGAACCATTTTCATAAAGGAATAACAGCTCAAAAAGCAAAATGTATAAATGAGTGTATACATTTATAAATAAATAAACTCATTCATATCACTATGGTTGATAATTGTGTACACCCAATTAAACTGCAGTCATCTGAAATACCATGACAGACAACTTTAGTTGATGGGATGGATTGAAAACCTCAATCTGTCATCACTGCACCAGTTGCCCAGAGAGCCATGATTTCAAATTTTATCTTTCACAAACCCAGATATACAAAAAGGACATCTCTTTGTTTTTTTTTTTTGAGACAGAGTCTCACTTTATTGCCCAGGCTAGAGTGAGTGCCATGGCGTCAGCCTAGCTCACAGCAACCTCAAACTCCTGGGCTCAAGCAATCCTGCTGCCTCAGCCTCCCAAGTAGCTGGGACTACAGGCATGTGCCACCATGCCTGGCTAATTTTTTCTATATATATTAGTTGGCCAATTAATTTCTTTCTATTTATAGTAGAGATGGGGTCTCGCTCTTGCTCAGGCTGGTCTCGAACTCCTGAGCTCAAATGATCCGCCCACCTCGGCCTCCCAGAGAGCTAGGATTACAGGCTTGAGCCACCGCGCCTGGCCCCATCTCTTTGTTAATTGAGGAAGTTTCAACATTTTTACAAACATGCACAATGCTTATTCACAGAGTCAACATTGTGATAATGCACTTTTATGGGGTCACATTTGTAAAAAATGCATAAAATGAATTAGAATTCTCTACATCTTCACACAGTTTATACTTCCAATATTGGAAATGATACAAAGATGAAATAATAGCCTAGTGAATTGTAAAAAATAATATGAGCAATTTAAAGTAGTGAAAAAATAACTCCGAAAAGAAAGAAAAACTAAAGAAAATTTGACACATGGTAAGTGTACTACTATAGAGAGATTACGGGCAGTTGCACAGAGATGCAGCTGCCCGTTGCATAAGAGCTAGCCAACTTTCATGATCTTTAACTGTATTTTGAAGTCTTGCATCATGATGAATAGCAGCTTTTTTTCTTCAGGATACAGCTCTCTCCTCAGAGAATACATCCACATTCATTTTCTTTCTTTTTTTTTTTTCTTTTTGAGACAGTCTCGCTTTGTTGCCCAGGCTAGAGTGAGTGCCGTGGCATCAGCCTAGCTCACAGCAACCTCAAACTCCTGGGCTCAAGCAATCCTGCTGCCTCAGCCTCCCAGGTAGCTGGGACTACAGGCATGCGCCACCATGCCTGGCTAATTTTTTCTATATATATTAGTTAGCCAATTAATTTCTTTCTATTTATAGTAGAGATGAGGTCTCGCTCTTGCTCAGGCTGGTCTCGAACTCCTGACCTTGAGTGATCCTCCCACCTCGGCCTCCCAGAGTGCTAGGCATGAGCCACCTCGCCTTTCATTTTCT
>VSMD01092473.1:0-10300 GCA_008750895.1 Mirza zaza | reverse complement strand
AAAGAAAATTAAATACCTAGGAGTATACTTAACAAGAGATATGAAAGATTTATATAAGGATAACTACAAAACACTAAAAAAAGAAATCACAGATGATTTAAACAGATGGAAAAATCTACCATGTTCATGGCTTGGTAGAATCAATATTGTTAAAATGTCAATACCTAAGGTGATCTACAGAATCAATGCAATCCCTATCAAAATACCACCAGCATTCTTTACAGATCTAGAAAAAATAATTCTTTGCTTTGTATGGAACCAGAGAAAACTACGTATAGCTAAAGCAATCTTAAGTAAAAAGAACAAACTGGGAGGCATCTGTCTTCCTGACTTCAAGCTGTACTATAAAGCAATAATAGTTAAATCTGCCTGGTACTGGCATAAGAACAGAAGCATTGATATCTGGAATAGATCTGAGATTCCAGAGATCAAACCATCTGTATACGGTAACCTAATCTTTGATAAAGCAGACAAAAATATACTATGGGGAAAAGATTCTCTCTTCAATAAATGGTGCTGGGAAAACTGGTTAGCAACATGCAGAAGAGCGAATCAGGATCCCAACCTATCACCTCTCACAGAAGTCACTTAAGATGGATAACAGACCTAAACCTAAGGCACGAAACTTTAAGAATCCTAAAGAAGATGTTGGGAAAACCCTATCAGATATTTGTCTAGGCAAAGAATTTATGAGGAAGACCCCCAAGGCAATCACCGCCACATCAAAACTAAACAAATGGGATCTGATCAAATTAAAAAGTTTCTGTACTGCCAAGGAAATGATCATTAGAGCAAGTAGACAACACACAGAGTGGGAGAAAATATTCGCTCTCTACACTTCAGATAAAGGTCTAATAACAAGAATCTATCTAGAACTTAAAAGAATAAACAAGAAAAAATCAACCCCATCAAGAAATGGGCAATGGAAATGAACAGGAACTTCTCCAAAGAAGACAGACTAATGGCCTGCAAACATATAAAAAAAATGTTCAACATCTCTAATCATTAGAGAAATGCAAATCAAAACCACAATGAGATACCACCTAACCCCAGTGAGAACGGCCTGTATCAAGAAATCCCAAAACAACAAATGCTGGCATGGATGCAGAAAGACAGGAACACTCTTACACTGCTGGTGGGACTGCAAATTAGTGCAAAAGAATTTGGAAAAGAATTGGAGATAGAAAAGAATTTGTGGAAAAGAATTTGGAGATACCTCAAACAGCTAGAAATAGAAATACCATTCAACCCAGCAATAGCATTGTTGGCCATCTACCCAAAAGAATATAAGTCACTCTATTATAAAGACATCTACACCCGAATGTTTATGGCAGCACAATTCACTATTGCATGGTCATGGAAACTACCCAAGTGCCCGTCAATTCATGAGTGGATAACTAAAATGTGGTATATGCTCACAATGGAATATTACTCAATCCTAAGAAGCGACAGTGAGCTAGCTCTGTTTATGCTATCCTGGATTAAGCTTAAACCCGTAATACAAAGCAAGACGACACAAGATCTGGAAAATGGGCTACACATCTACTCGCCATCAAATTAGTATTGACAGACTAAAACTATGGTGCTCAAAAAATGGTAGTGTTCAACAGGGATTTGGGTGGGGGGAGACCCACATCTTAAGGATGTGGTGAGCATTGTGGGGGGAAGGGATTACCTCTATCCCTTTTTAGGGAGAGGCAAAGATATACACTGTAACCAAAATGTCTAAAAAAAAAAATCTGTTACCGGGAGGTGGGCAGGAGGAAGGGGGGAGGAGGGGAAGGGTATGCACTTTCATGGTGGGTGCGATGCGCACCACTTGGAGACTGGGCACGCTTGAAGCTCTGGCATAGCAGGGTGGGGGAGGGGGGACAGGGGCTAGATATGTAACCCTAACAATATTTGTACCCCCATAATATGAGGCAATAAATAAAAAGGTTATTATGAATTTCAATACGAGGGCTGCAGAGCATTTAATCAGGTATGGGGACCTTCTGAGTGCAGGGCCCCGAAGACTGTACGAGTTGTGCCCCCCAAGCCAGCCCTGCTCACAACTTATGTCTGTTCTACATTACCCAGTTTACCAATACAATGTCACTGTATAATTTAATCACTGCAAAAACTCTGTGAAATATCATTATTGCCACCAAGGAAATGGAGGTTAAGAGATCACCCAGGTCAAACAGCTATTGAAGTGGTAGAGCCTGTGCTCATTCTTGGAATTTTGCTTGATGCCAAGTAAAACACTCCCAAGGCTTTCAGGCTTCTTGATTTCCACAGCCCCTTCTTCACCTTAGAAAGCTAAAAGAGGTACATGTTTGCCTTAAAGCCACTCGACAAAGAATATCAGACTCTCCAAGCGAGGTGAGTCATTGCCATAATCCACTTTCTCCCTGCCTGTGACTTGGGAGGGAGTCATGAAATGTGGTCCTGAATCATAGTTTCAAGCTGTGATACTGGCAGTTGTTTGGGAAGTTGTGGGGAGTGGAGCAGGTGCCCACCTGTTCTCTTTGATAATTCACTCTAGATCCAGGATCATGTGTGTGCTGGTCCTGTTTTCTTGCGGAGGATTTCTAAGGGCAAGATGGGATATCACAGATTAACATAAGGTATAATGTAACATTAGGATAGCTTGATGCAAGCATAACATGTATCTGGAGTACCATGCACGTGCACTAAGATAATACCTAACCTCAGCTGCAGAACACATAGCAAATGAATAAACAAGCCCCAAGCCTGACTTTTACACAGTATTTCTCTCTCTCTCTCTCTCTTTCTTTCTTTCTTTCTTTTTAGAGATGGGGTCTCACTATGTTGTCCAGCCTGGTATTGAACTCCTGACTTCTGCCTCAAGTGATCTTCCCACCTCAGCCTCTCAAGTAGTTGGAATTATAGGTGTGAGTCATCGTGCCTGTCTCCCTGCTCTTTCTCTGTGTGTGTGTGTGTGTGTGTGTGTGTGTGTGTATGAAGGTTTTATTTTTTAAAGCATACTACCTGCTCATTGTAGGAAATACAAATAAGCAAAAAAAAGCAAAATAAAAAGAAGAAGAAAGAGAAGGGAGAAGACAGAAGACAGAAGGGGAGAAATATAACTGTCCAGTAGAGATGACAAATGCTAACATTTTGGTTTTTATCCTTTCAGATATATTTATTTTAAAAACTATTTTAAGGGCGACTTCCGGGGCCTCCCTCTCTTGGGGCCCCAGAACGTCGTCCACGAAAAAAAAAATTAAAAAAAAAAACCAAAAAACTATTTTAAGCACTGAAATGGGGTCATAATCTTAGTAATTTGCTTTTAATTTTCTCCCCCCAATAAGTATAAATCCATATACCATGATTTTTAATGACTATGTATAATTCTCTTGTGTGAAGCGGACCATGATTCATGTTATCCCAATCCCCTATAATTTGACTTCTAGGTAATTTTCATATTTTTACTGTCACAAAGAGCACTAGGATGAACATCCCTAAACTAAATCTTTGAGCCTGTCTTTAGTTATTATTCCTTAGGGTACATTCCCAGAAGGGTCTTGTCATATTTGTCCATTCAACTGATATTTACCAAGTGCCAGACATTGTGCTAGATGCTGGGTTTAGAATAAGGAGCAATTGAGCAATTGTGTGGTTAGTTTCGTCTGATATCACATTCCGTGGTTTGTGTAGTTGGCAGAATGTCTAGGAATGCCTCTCAATATCCCACACCCTAATGCCCAGGCCTGTGATTGTATATTTAAAAACAAAGAAAGCAAAAATATAATCACACTTATCACTAATGAATGCATACTTACAAAATGAGAAATTATCTGTTAGCTACGAGAAGGATTTGAGTCTTAATCGTAAGAGCAAAAGTGATCCATTGAAAGGGTCTAAGGTAGGGAGTGACTCAATTAGATTTGCATTTTCAAACTCAATCTTGCCTGGAGGATGTGCAGCTTTATGGAGAAAGACTGGCGAGGGCAGGAGCAGGTGCCGGGAGACCAGTGAGACAGCAACCATTGTTGTCCTAAGATGGGGAGAGATGAAAGGCCGGCCGGGAGTTAGCAGCAGAGATGGGGTGGGTGGATTTGAGGCAGTTTAGGAGGTTAAATGGACTGAATGTGGTCACACCTCACAGTGGCGAGGGATGGAAGTGTCGGGGACAGCTCCAGGAGGGCTGGTGATGCCTTTCGCAGGGACTGGGTGCACGGGAGGGCAGCCCAGGGTGCGGGTTGGCCCAGTTTGGTTAGGAACAAGCTGGATTTGAAGTGAAACCTCCACTGGAGATGTCTGGCAGGGCAGCTGGGCATGTGCGCCTGGAGCTCAGAGGGGACGCAGAGGCAGCACATGCACGATTGAAGCCATTCTTGAAGAGCAGGCAACTGAAGCCACAGGCACAGCTCAGCCTGCCTGGGGACAGGGAACAGAGTGAACAGGGCAGAGGGCCCTGAATCTTGAGGCCCTCTGGGCAAGGGAGGACAAGCCTGAACAAAATCCAAAGACGCACCATCAGAGAGGAGGGAGGAAAGTAGGAGGATGATTTATGCAAGGAGCCCAGGGGTACGGACTGTGCCCCCCTAAATTCCTATGTTGAATCCTAACCCCCTCAGACTGTGACTGTACTTGGAGACAGGCCCTTTTAATAGGATAATTAAGTTAAAACGAGGCCATCAGGATGTGCCCTAATACAATCTGACTGATGTCCTCATAAGACGAGGAGATTAGGACACAAGAAGGGCCCCCAGGGACGTGTGCACAGAGGAAAGGCCACCTGAGGACACAGGGAGAAGGCGGCCGTCTCCAAGCCCAGGAGAGAGGCCTCAGGAGAAACCAACCCTGTCGACACCTTGATCTTGAACTTCTGGCCTCCAGAACTGTGAGAAAATGAATTTCTGTTGTGTGAGCCCCCCATTGTGTGGTATTTTATTATGGCCACCCCAGGAAACTAACATACCCGGAGAGCGGCTCACCCTTAGAACAGGCAGGGAGGTTTGCCCAGCACCACACGCTAGAGCTGCCCACGTACCACACGCACAAACAGAAAGGCGTCAGAGAACACGTGTGCCTTCTGTCACCTGAGACCCAGTGCACCCTGTGACACACTCTGCTCAGGCCCCGGGGAAAGGCTTCTTCACATCTCTCACTCTGTGTCCTCAAAACAAAAGAGGGCCCTGTCTCAATGCTGGCGGGATTTGTAGGTGGCACCATTCCCGATCTCAGAGGCAGCCATGGAATGTAGGGGAGGATTGGAGCAGTAGAAACCTTAAGGGAAAAAAGACAGATGAATTAAGTTGTCAAATCCTTTCTCTCAGATAGTACATGGACTGTGATAGATTCTTCTAGAAGGCAGTATTATTTTCCAGTAGTGCTGAGTGTTCATTTTTTGCCTTCTCTTGGCATTTTAATTTGTGCTTCACGCATTAGCATGGTATTAATATTTATAAGAATCGAACGTGGCGGCTGTGATGGTTAATGTTGTGTGTCAACTTGAGTGGGCCAGGGGGTGGCCAGATTAAACATGGTTAAACCTCTGTACTTACGATAACACGTTAAGCCCCCTACTTATAACATGTGTTAAGTGCTTGTGTGCTCAGCATAGAAGCAAGCACTTTACACAAGTTATCTCACTGCTCAGAACATTCCTGAAGGCAGTTATTGATGCTCTCACTTCACAGATGAGGATAAACTAAATTTCAGAGATTAGATTGGCAGAATGTACCAGCCCTGAGATTCGCACTGAATCTCTCTGTCTCCCTGCTCTTCCTACACTGCCTGGACCAATTGCCTATTTTGTAGGACACGGGGCACAGAGTCCTGGTGAGATGAAATTAACATTCCTAAAAGCTTGTTCTGGCCCTGGTCCGGGGAGAGGCTGCTGTGAGAATGCACAAGGAATCCTGCAAATGTCAGCCCACTCCTCTGCCTGAAATATGAATAGCGGCAAACAAAGCAAAGATGTCATAGCTGTGGTTTTGTTGCTATGAGAATAGTCTTGTCAAGGTTGGAGGATGACACAAATGCACCGTATTTAACAGCTTGTCAGCTTCACTTATAATTCACACATATGGCGCGTGGGCCTCTGTGCTGTCGCCCTGGGCCCGCCGACGTCAGGGCCGGGAGCGAGGGCAACAGTACTTCCAGAAGGAAGGATGGGTTGAGCAGTGGCGGATGCTCCAGAGAGGTTAGAATGAGGCCTGAGAATGTCCATCAGGCAGAGCATTGGGGATGTGCGGGGTGGGGAGCTGTTTCCCGGTAGCGCAAAAGAAGCTGTTTTGGGGTCACGCAGGTGGGAGCAGGTGAGTGGGGGTTTGCAGGTGGGAAGGAGATTGTAGTGGGTAGCATGAGGGGACATGGAGCTGCGGAAAATCTTTTTAGATGCCAGATGCCAATGGCTTTGCAGAAAGTGCAGGTTCACAGGCAGGTCCAGAGAGACCCAGCAGCCCACTTGTGGAGGATATTAATACTTCCTGGGTTTTGAAACAGAGTCTGATTGTGCTGCCCAGGCTAGAGTGCCATGGCGTCAGCCTAGCTCACAGCAACCTCAAACTCCTGGGCTCAAGCGATCCTGCCTCAGCTTCCCAAGTAGCTGGGACTATAGGTGTGCACTACCATGCCCAGCTAATTTTTTTTTCTGTATGTGTTTTTAGTTGGTCAATTAATTTCTTTCTATTTTTAGTAGAGACGGGGTCTCGCTCTTGCTCAGGCTGGTCTCGAACTCCTGACCTTGAGCAATCCGCCCGCCTTGGCCTCCCAGAGTGCTAGGATTGCAGGTGTGGGCCACGGTGCCTGGCCTAATTTCTAATGCAGATATTTCAGGAGAGAACAATTCCTTCTCTCCATTTTTCCTTCTAATGCCTTAAAATCATCTGAGAGACTATGGGATTTATACATCTTTTACTTATTTTTTCTCTTAGAGACTTGCTCTAAATTGCCCAGTGGCATTGATGACACAAGCCCTGTAGTTCATAAGTACATGAACCCATGGCTGGCTGTGCCTTCATGGGCTTTGCAGGGCATTGTAGGGGAAAGAAAAAGCTGAAAGAAAAATGAGAGTGAAGCTAGAAATGAAAAATACACCAGATGAGATTAGCAGATTAGGCACTGATGAAATGGTCAATTGATGGGCCATGAAAAATAAAAGCATAATCTACAACTATATTTAATCATCTGGAATAATATCCACCATATATTATAAAGTGAAAAAAGCGCTATGCAAAATGTATTTTGTACATTAGGAAACATATATTAATATATGTAGCATGGCAGTTATAGGGATTTGACCTTACACAATTGTGGAAGCTGGTATTATGGTAACCACATGCCAACCTGCAACCTCCAAAAAAGTCCACTGTTGCCTAAAATAAACTGAAATTGTGCAGGGAAGAGGATTCTGGGAGACGGCAGTGCCATTTAGCTAAACTAACACAATAAAAATCCCCACATGTAGACAAAAGGATACAAGGAAATTCCCCTAAATTGTTTTAGTGTTGTCACTGGGAGTTTACTGAGTTTAAAATTCCAGTACACAAATGTAGATGTGCAAGAAACAACACATTTAGTTTTGGGTTTTTTTGGTTTTTTTTTTGAGAGACAGAGTCTTACTCTGTTGCCTGGACTAGAGTGCTGTGGAGTCAGCCTAGCTCACAGCAACCTCAAACTCCTGGGCTCAAGTGATCCTCCTGCCTCAGCCTCCCAAGTAGCTGGGACTACAGGCATGCGCCAACATGCCCGGCTAATTTTTTCTATTTTTGGTAGAGACGGGGTCTTGCTCTTGCTCAGGCTGACCTTGAACTCCTGAGTTCAAATGATCCGCCCGCCTTGGCCTCCCAGAGTGCTAGGATTACAGATTTTTTTTGAGACAGGGTCTTACTCTGTCTCCCAGGCTAGAATATAGTAGCAATCATAGCTCACTGCAGCCTTGAACTCCTGGGCTTAAGAGATCCTCCCACTTCAGCCTCCCCAAGTATCTGGGACTACAGGAGTATACCACCACATTGGCTAATTTTTTAATTTTTATTTTGTAAAGATAGGATCTTGCTATGTTACACAGGCTGGTCTTATACTCCTGGCCTCGGCTGCATGTGGTAGCTCATGCCTGTAATCCTAACACTCTGGGAGGCCAAGGCAGGAGGATCCTTTAAGGTCACTTTAGGTCAGGAGTTTGAGACCAGCCCAAGCAAGAGTGAAATCCCATCACTACTAAAAATAGAAAAATTAGCTGGGTGTGGTGGCACGTGCTTGTAGTCCCAGCTACTCAGGAGGCTGAGGCAGGAAGATCGCTTGAGCCCAGGAGTTTGAGGTTGCTGTGACCTAGGCTGATGCCACGGCACTCTAGGCTGGGCAACAGAGTGAGACTGTGTCTCTAAAAAAAACAAAAAACCCTCCTAGCCTCAAATGATCCTCCTGTCTCAGCCTCCCAAAGTGATGGGATTACAAGGGTGAGCCACTGTGCTCCACCCCTGAACATATGCATATTCTATGACCCTATAATTCCATTCCTTTGTATATACCTAACAGAAATGTGAACATATAATGCAACAAAAGATACATATAAGATATTCACAGAAGCATTATTTGTTATAGCCGGCCCTAACTAGAAACAACCTAAATAACCATCAACAATTGGATGAATAAAAGTATTGTGGAATACCAAAACAGTGATGAAAATAAATGAACTGTGAGTACGTGTAACAACATGAGTAAATCCCACATGCAGAATGTGAGGAACCACCGACAAAAATGCATTCACACACAAAACACATCCTAGAGATTCTATTTACATAAAGTTCAAGAAGTACCTAGGATGTTAGATTTCAGGATAGCGACTATCTTTGGAAGGAGGCAGGAAGTAACCAGGACAGGAGTTGGGAAATTTTGGGTTTCTGGTAATGTTACAAAGATGTAACATTATATGTGATATTATCACAATAATACTTTGTGATTGTTTCATTAAGTTGTACACATGACCTGTGTACTTCATGTATGTCTGGATGTTGTATTTGAATTTGAAATTGTGAATAAAAATAAAGATAGTGCTGGGTATAAAAATAACTTTAAAGGCACAAAAACTCTTTAAAGTCTTCCGAGGTAGATTAAAGGCCACAAATTCTTTTGAGCTATTACATCAGTGGTGGAGTCTGCATTAGCCCCTTAGAATGCAATGGACATGATGCTGCATGAGTTCCAAGTCCAAGCCTCAAGAAGTCTTATATTAATCATTTCTTTCTCATCTTCTTGGAATTCTGAAACCACCAGACTATAAAGAATTCCAGCTTAGCCTCCTTAAGAATGAGAGACCATTTGGGGAAACAAGTCCAGCCATTCTAGCTGTCTTAGTATTCCTGGCTGAGCCCTCCCCCACCCCTCAGTACTTAAGTTGTTTCGCTGACACCACTTGTAGACTTGATGAGCCATCCCAGCTGAGCCCAGCCCAAACTGCAGACCCATGGAATTGTTAGCAAATGAAATAGTTGTTGTGGAAGCCACTAAGTTCTGAAGCCACTAAGTTTAAAACAGCATTAGAAAACTGACCCAACCTCCCATCGCACCTACGATAAGGTACACTTCGGGGTCTTCACACATCTTGTTCCTTCTGTCTGGACCACTCCCCTAATGTCCACAATATCCCAACACTCTGCCACTCAACACCCGTGCCTGGCTAATTCCCCACACATCTTTCAGATCTCAGGTTAAATGTCACTTTTTCAGTGAAGCCATTTCTAAACATCAATTGTGATTTCTATCACATCAACATCCTCTTTTCCTTCATACCACTTGTTATATTTATTCATATATTTAGTGGTTAAATGTTTGCTTTCCCAATCAGCCATCAATCTCGATGAAGGCAGGTCTTTGTCTGTTTTGTTTCCCATTGTATCCCTGGCAGTGGGAAAAAAGTGCTTAGCACTTAGTTGGTGCTCAACAATTATTTTGGGGTTTTTTTTCTTTTCTTTCTTTCTTTTTTTTTTTTTTACACACAAAGCCCCTTAGTAAAAACAATTACTTTTATTTTTTTTTTTGAGACAGAGTCTCACTTTATTGCCCAGGCTAGAGTGAGTGCCGTGGCGTCAGCCTAGCTCACAGCAACCTCAAACTCCTGGGCTCAAGCAATCCTGCTGCCTCAGCCTCCCAAGTAGCTGGGACTACAGGCATGCGCCACCATGCCCGGCTAATTTTTTCTATATATATTAGTTGGCCAATTAATTTCTTTCTATTTATAGTAGAGATGGGGTCTCGCTCTTGCTCAGGCTGGTCTCGAACTCCTGAGCTCAAAGGATCCGCCCACCTCAGCCTCCCAGAGAGCTAGGATTACAGGCTTGAGCCA